>PVJI01003928.1:0-116090 GCA_004026765.1 Micronycteris hirsuta | reverse complement strand
GAAAGAAGTATTCCAAGTCATGAAAGGCAAGGACCTACATCCAAGAATACTCTATCCAGCAAAGCTATCATTTAGAATGGAAGGGCAGATAAAGTGCTTCTCAGACAAGGTCAAGTTCAAGGAGTTCATCATCACCCAGCCTTTATTATATGAAATGTTAAAGGGATTTATATAAGGCATGGAGGGATATCAACAGGGGAGTGGTAGAGGGAGAGAGGGGGAAAAGGTGCAGAGAATAAGTAGCATAAATGGTAGGTAGAAAACAGACAGGGGGAGGTTAAGAATAGTATAGGAAATGTAGAAGACAAAGAACTTATGTGTATGACCTATGGACAAAAACTAAAGGGTGGGGAATGGTGAGGTGGGGGTAGAGGGGAATACAGGGTGGGAAATGGGACAACTGTAATAGCATAATCAATAAAATATATTTAAAAAAGAAAAAGAAAACAAAAATTTCCTTGGATGCCCTGGCTGGTGTGACTCAGTGGACTGAGTGCTGGCCTGTGAACCAAAGTGTCACTGGTTCAATTCCCAGTCAGGGCACATGCCTGGGTTGCAAGCTGGGTCCCCATTTGGGGGCACATGAGAGGCAACCACACATTGATGTTTCTTTCCCTTTCTGTCTCGCTCACTTCCTCTCTCTCTCTCTCTGAAAGTAAATAAATAAAATCTTTAAAAAGGAAAAGAAAAAAATTATCTTGGATAATTATAAGTAAATTGCTTTCAATTAGGAGAAATATGAAACATTTAACTACTTTTAAAGACACATTCATTAAATAATATAAAATAATATAATGAATGTTCTAGTTTACATGTTCATATTACTTCAGGTCTATACAGAAGTGAGGTGAGCCCGGCTGGTGTAGCTCAGTGGATTGAGCGCGGGCTGGGAACCAGAGGGTCCCGGTTCGATTCCCAGTCAGGGCACATGCCTGGGTTGCGGGCCAGGTCCCCAATGAGGGCCATGTGAGAGGCAACCATACATTGCTCTTTCTCCCTCCCTTCTCCTCTTTCTGAAAATAAATAAATAAAATCTTTAAAAAAAAAAAGAAGTGAGGTGATAAAGAAAAAGGAATGAGATAAAGAGGAGAGTTAATCCAGGGAGATAAATAAGGAAGTAGAAAAAAAAAAAGATAATGAACTCAGGATGAGAGAACCAAAGAAATGCAGAGCCAGAGACAAAAAAAGAGGGAGCAGAAATGACAAATATTCCCTGCTGCCCTGACTCTCATTTATCCTAGCTTCCAATCGACTCCTCTTGATAATACAATCAGAACCCACTGCAGAAACTAATCAATCAATAAGTACTTATTAAACATCAATCACATGCTGAGCACAGTGCAACAAGTACTGATCACCCCATTTCAACTCAACAAAATCCTGCAGTTGTCCAAACCCTTTTTTTATCCTAGATGTGAGAGCTTTTTCTCCTGAAGTTATCTCTAAACTCCTCTACTATCCTGAATCCAAGGTCAAAAGTCCAGATCTCCTACTACAAAAAGCATATTAATATATTTATAGACTATGTCTGGAAGGATACAGAGAAGTGGTTGCCTCTTAGAGAAATGAAATTAAAGAAAAATTGACTTTTCACTATGTAACCTTCCATATTCTTTGAAGGTTTTACCAAATGAAGGTAATGCCTAATCAAAACACTCCACACCCTGCAAAAATAAAAAGATCCATCACTCTTAGCAAATTGAGTATGCCCACCTCAAGTCTCACCTCTATCCATCATACCTGTCATAGGCAATAATTTTCTTTACTATATTATCACCAAAAAGGTAAAGAAAATTCTAAGCACCTAAATACTAATGTAGTGCTTCAATCTTTTTACCTTTACAGATGTCTCATAATTAATAGGCAATTCAGTAAATATTTGCCAGATGAATGGATAATTTCTTTTAGTCATACACTTCCCTTTCAAAATGTCCCCTCCCTCTCCACCCCAACCCCTCCCCTTTCAGTGTGCCAGTTCCCACTCAGGTGAAGGTGCACCTGGTAGGACACTGAGACTGGCATTGATCATTGGGAGGCTCCATCATCTATGTACACAAGTGTATTAAAAGTAAAATATTAATTTTGGGAAATTTAAAAGATACTTAACTTTGGAATATTTACAAGTCAGATAAAATTAGTCTAAGAGCCTGATTTGACATTTTTCCTAGCAATTGTGTGAATGAATCATTTGATATTAGAAAGAATTCATGTAATTAAGAGTAACTGCATTAAAAATAACACACGTGACCAAAGCAATGCTCCTTTTCTGACCTTGGTATTCTCCTCTATCCACTGCAGATGTTCTGCATGGTATGATCCTCAGAGAGTCTCACCCTTGAGAATATCAAGTAATATTTCATTGATTCTAAGCCATGAGTGTCTTACTTTTTGACATTTTACTATC
Source organism: Micronycteris hirsuta (assembly GCA_004026765.1). Classification (NCBI taxonomy): domain Eukaryota; kingdom Metazoa; phylum Chordata; class Mammalia; order Chiroptera; family Phyllostomidae; genus Micronycteris; species Micronycteris hirsuta. Next base: position 113,686 of record PVJI01003928.1, on the reverse strand, counting down.
TCTGAAATTGGAATTTTATCTTACAACTGATGACATCTTACAATTTTCATCAGCCAGGCAGTAGTTATGACATAGCTGTCAATGAACATTAAAAGGGCCAGTGCCAAAACTTGTAGAATGAGTTATTAGTAGTTGGAGGAAAATCCGGGGGACAATTAGTGGACACTTTTTTTACCCCCTAGGAACGAAATGGTAAGGAGACAGGGTGGGAACGGCAGTGACTCATGTACTAGGAGCCTTCCCAAAGCTGGAGACAAAAACTCAGCAGCTCTCTGTAATTGCAAAGCCAACTTAAGGGTTCAGAATTTAAAGAGCTTTTAGGTGATATTGCTTTTAATTGATTCTTTTAAGAAATGCCACATCATGAACAGTCTTGGTGGCATAGAGGAAGATGTCATGGGAATAAACACAGATGTTGATTCCCAGTCAAAAAGTGATTCAGATGAGGCAGAAATGTTAACATGGCTTTAGGAGTATCTTAACCAGTTCATTTTATTTATATTTTCTTTCCTTTTTATTAGGCATGAGAGTGATGTATAATAAAAATAACCATCTAGCCCCGATCAGTGTGGCTCAGTTGGTTGGGCAAAGTCCCACAAAGCAGAAGTTCGCCGGTGGATTCCCGGTCAGGGAACACACCTGGGTTGCCAGTTCTCTCCTCAGTCAGGTCAAGTGCGAGAGGCAACTAATCGATGTTTCTCTTTCTCCCTCCCTTTCCCTCTAAGAAAAAATGAAATGAAGAAAATAAAATAAAATAAACCAGTTAATTAAATCAAAGAGTTCTTCAGTAGGTATAAAGTATAAATTCTAAATGAAGAAAAGCATAGTTTGTCAATATATTTCTTTCTTAAAGTACATTAAAATAGCTTTACAACAGATGGCATCTTCAATTATATGAAACATGGTGTAACAAACATCCTGAACTTCTCTTTAATAACATAGCATAGTCATTTATCAAAATATTTAAAAGCCGTACAGATATTTCTGGCCTATCAATATGGCAATGAAGTGCCAAACTCAGGGACATGAAGAGCCCCGCTCCAATTCTGGATATAAATAGCATTTCTTGAGCTGCTCTGGTCTAGTGCAGTGCTTCCCAAATTTTGGTATGTATGAGAATCTCCCAGAAAGCTTGTTTTGGACCCACACCAGAGATTCAGCAGAACTGACACAAGGCCTAAGAATTTACATTTCTAACGAGCTCCCAGGTAGATATCGGTTCAAAGAACACATTTTGGGAAGTACTAGTCTTTACATCACTGTCTCTTGCCTCACTCAAAACCAATTTCAGACCTTAACACCTAAGCTAATTCTGCTAATCAATTCCTTCCCCTCTTCATCAATTCAAACAACTACAGTTTCCACTTTGTATCAGGCCCCATGCCAGGTGCCAAATTAATAAAAAGAAGAAAGAAGGAAGGAAGGAAGGGTCACAGAGTAAGATGCCACAATTATTTTACTGTTACTTAGTATGTTTTCTCTCAACATACCTATGTCTCGAGCAACAATAATACTGCTTAGGCGTATAGGTTCGGTAGATTCAGCAGTGAGTACAGCTTTTTGGGAACACAAGGTACTGTTTTCATATAAAGGCTCAACAGCCACTGCATCATGATGGGTGGAATGCCTGTCAGAATAAAATGCTTAAGGGTATGAAATAAAAATAAGTGGGTTAAATGAACTTTTGATGGAACACAGATTCCTTTAGTTTGTCCATATTACATACTACTATGTGTCTTTAATGACACTCTTCAAAACAGAAACATTTCTTAGGAAACAAGAGTTAAGCTAGAGACTGATCAGAATGTCTTCCCAATGATCCCATGGGCAAGATGCATTTCTTCCTCAATATTTAAAATTAGATCGCAACATTCTTTCCTTGATATGTAAAAATAGGATTGATGTTGTTTCCAGTAATGAGAGATGTAGCTTTCTTATACTCTGAAGAAATGAGTTTCCTTCAATCCTGGAAACTAGGCTGCTGATATCTAAGATGGAAAAGTTGCCGAAATTAAGAGGTATGAGCCCAACTAAAAAAAAAAATCATTAATATTTTTGGATGGATGGAATGCCTTTCAATGCTGGAAAGATTCCTTGCATCATCCTCTCAGTAAGGAAATACATCACACTGGGTTATCTTACAATTATACTTCCTTAAAAAAAATGGGAGGTGAACTTCTTAAACTCTGAACAAAACTTAGTGCTTCTCTTAGGAGATGGTAAAGGGAAATCTACTCTTTTTAAGATGAACACACTGATAACTTGGAGCCCACTTCAGTTGGGCTCCCTCACACCTTAGGTAACCACGCAACCTATGATTGGGTCCTCCCACACAAGAAAATCACGTCTTTCCATCCTCCCTCGGGAAGTCATCCCCCCAGAGTTGAGTACTCCTTGTCCTCACAGTTCAAGAGGGTACTCTCATTTAAGAGGGAAACATATCTAACAGATCTCATCTTCACCCAAAATAAATCTTTTCATTTTACAAGAAATTTATACTTCATGGTCTTTGGGCCTCAGTTCCCTTCTCTGTAAAATGGGAGCAAGAGTATTTACTTGCTTGTGAAAACTGAATGAGTTAATACACGCAAAGTGTTTAGTTAAGGACGCGATACATAGTTGTGTTTTGAGATGCCTTCACACTGAAAACCACACCTTATTTAATTAGTGGGGACCCTCATACCCCACTAATTTCCTCCAGCCTTGGGAACTCCTCACTCTAGTTAGTTACTTTGGAAGTTCCCTACATTGGGTAGCCTCAGGTATGGAGGCTACCCACAGAGGGCTTCCCTGGGCTCTGATAGCCACTCCCAGTGACCACCCTTCCCAACATACACACACACAGAAAAGGCTAGTGTCACATCCTGGGCATTTCTCATATAAGGACCCACACATGACCTGAAGATCTCCCACACAATGAGGTTAGGCCACATGCAGAAAATCTGGCCACTCCAATCCAATACTCCACCCTCCTCCCTACAGAAAAGTCACCAAGTGAGCACACAACATTCCCGTGGGGTCTTCCATGGGGTGAACCTCCCATCCTTACTGGATGGTGTGGGATGCATACCCTTGGGATCCCCCCCTCACCAAGTGTAGCAGCCCCGCTGTGCCTCCAGCAGAAAGGGCACTCGGCCGGGCTGCTGGCCGAAGGGTAGCAACACCTGTGGCACGTTAAGCTTGTGGGCCAGGGTCACAAGCAAAACCATAAGCAGCAACAGGAGGCGGTGTAGAGGCAAGCAGAAAAACGGTCCCAAGTCTAGGGATGCTGGCGTCCCAGAGTTAGTCATGGCGACTGCTGCGTTCAGGCTCCCGCTCAACTACAGCCGCGACCTGCTCCACCAGCCAATCCTCAGGCGAAACGTCAGCAAGAGGCGGGGCCCCCTTCTGGCTGGGAATTATGGGATCCTCTTTACTAAACGTTCCAGCAAGCCGATATTGTGGAAACGTTAGGCAGAATCCAAGGTGTCCACTTAAATACTGGATGGCATATCTAAGTCTAAAAAATTTTTTCTCCCACCTTATGTTGCCTACCTTATTATTTGGCACCTAGCCCCACCCACCTTTTTTCTTTTTGGCAGTAATTTCTATTCAGCATTGGTCTGTGCCTATCAACGGAAAAATGTCCCAGTCTTGAGTACAAACACCTAGCTGATCATTGTCAAGGAAGCTGTGTCATTTTTTCTAGGATGTCAAATTCATGTCCAGCTCATGTCCAGGGTGCAGGAAATGCCAGGCACTGGTGTCTCAAAAGCAACTTTGAAAGTGATCCACTCACACAGCACGTCTCTAAGCAAATACTGAGAGCACTTCTTGTCAAATCAACTTGTTTCCTCCAAGTATTTAACAGAGTATCAGCTCAAAGCCCGTCTCAGGGCAATTCACTAAAACCACACATATCTAGGAGTATGTGATCAGTGTCATATATTAAAGTTGCTTAAGCAGCACAGAGCCTAATAATTCCATGGTTTGTAAGAATAAGAGTTGTAAAGAAAAATGTACTGCTCACCCTGAAGATGCAGTGTTAAATTAAGTAACCTACAAAAGGTCTGGCACATGACTATTTCAAATCTTCGTATTTACATTAATACACTTTATCTTTATTTTAGATGATGAAACTCAATGATTTATATCAGGACATACAACTGGGAATCTCAGAACCGAGTTTTGAACCCAGTTTTGGTCTGCTACCAAAGCATACACTCTGAAGTCCTGTTACTGCCACCCATAAAGTTCTGATTTTTAACCAAAACCTCAGTTCCTGTGAAAGAAGTACACTTGGATTAGTTAAATAAAAAGCAAGTAGGTCTGAAAGTTGGAGGGACTGGTTCTTTATTTTAAAAAGACATTTGTCAATTTTCAGTATCAAAATAGTTGCACTATTGGTTTCTCTTTCTCTCAATCGGCCCCCAAAGAGACCACACCAAAGGAGAGGACATTTTAAGCCAGGAAGCTGCAGGATGCGAACCTAACAGACCTCACAGAAACCTCACCAATAAGGGGTATTGGGTAAGGAAAGAAACAAAGATCAGCACACTGCCAGCCCAGAGCTTTCACAGCCAGATGGGGTGGCCAGTGCGCCCCAACCCCAAAGAAGCAAAGTTTCAAAATAATATAAAATTTAAAAACAGTTTTGTACATAACTATTCAAGATTTCTCCAGCACTAACTGACGCGAAGCACAATGAGATGGCACTTTTAGACACAGCAGCTTCAGACCCAGAAAAGGGTGATGAGATGATTTCATATGGCTAAATCAGTGGCAAAAACATAGTTTTCTTTCTTTCAAGGAGGCAAATAACTGGTCACTTCAACATGATCCATTTTGTGAACCACTGAGAAGGGGGTAGAGATGGGACAAGGATTTGGTCTCAGTATCACCATTTTGTTTGGTCACTTCTGATTTAAAAAAAAAAAAAAAAAGAAAGAAAGAAAGAAAGAAACTTGCCCCCAAATACCTTAAAGCTGAAACCTGAACATCATTTTTTTTTTTGGCTAACTCCTCCTGGAATCACCTTTCCGGTTTGGCTGGTGCTCTGCACAGAGCAACAACGATCCATAGCGGAGTCTTTCTCTGGGCTCTGCTTGGCTCTCAGTAAGGCAGGCCCTTCCCTCTTTCCCGCCTCTATGGAGAGGGCAATATGGATGAAGTTGAAAAATTATCTTTTAAAAGTGGGAAAGGGATCAGACTGCTGCTTGAGAACTGTGGAATTATTTGGAATGTTTTACAAACGGTTGCTGCAACAACAAAAAAGGTAATTACAAAATGTGCACATCACAACACGCTTTTAAAGACACTTTGCATTGTGCTCACATTCCCTTAAATGTTGTTTCCAAAGGTGCTCAGCCTCTCGCCCAACCAGAATCTCTGGGAGAGGCAGAGACAGTTTGGCGAAAAAGACATTGGGTGGGGGGTGGGGAAGGGGGAAGCGAAAGGAGAAAGCAGCCTTCCAGTTAAAGATCAGCCCTCAGTTTAAAGGTCAGCTTCTGGCAGGCTGGCCTCAGGCGGAGTCAGGGTCAGAGGGAGGAGCGGCGGCAGGACTGGGGTGCTCTACATCTCATTCAGGTCAAGCAGAGTCTGGTCCAGCATCCTTTGTGTACAGAGGTGTTCCTCTTTGGTGCATTTCAGTTTATCTAATGGGGGTAAAGGAGAGACATTACAAAATCAGAAGTACATTTCAAGGTCTACCCACTCTGAGAATTGCTCCAGTTGCAGGGAAGCTGCAGACTAATAAAGCAGCTGCCTTCTCAGCCACAGAAGTGAACTATTGCATCACGCCATTTTGCAGGGCCTCAGGCTTACCTTCTGAAGTTGCAGATGCTGCTGTACTTCACAGGGAGTTGGGAACCTTATCAGTCATTTCCTCTCCCTCCCACACCCAACCAAGCCTTACAGCTTTCAGAGGATGCAGCCTTAAGCATCAGCCATCCACTCCTTGAGGCTTCACCCAGAACACAATACCTACTTGAATCGGCTCACTGGGGCTTAACCATTGAGAATACATTTCTACCACTAGAAACATCAGGATCTCAACTTGCAAAGAATATAGGGGGAGTTTCATGTACTACAAGCTTTCCCCAAAAGGCAGAGAGGAAAGGAATAATTGATGGGATAAATAAAGGAAGCCTCCCCCCCATAGTTAATTTAATTTAAATAATCTCTAAAGAAAACAAAGCCAAGAATACTACCAAACATACATGTGTAAGCAAAACCTTGAGACTGCTGCCAGGTTTTTGCCCAGAACTACTCTGACAGTTACTTAAACACAAAATCAGGAAAAAACAAGAGGGAAATGTCAGTAAGAAAACCAGCAGTGAGACATCCAAGAAAATCTAATCTGCCCAGAAAGCAAACCTCTCTGACTGCTCTAGGGAGGTAGGAAAATACTCAAATCTTCAATTCAGAGAAGACAATGGCACACAGACCCATTAATACTCCACACCCTTTTCCTTCCCTTCCCTTTGTTTTTGTACTGTCAGAAGGGCCCATCACTGGGCCTGTAGATGAAGCAGTTCCGACACCTTGTCAAGTCATTCTTTTATTGTTAGAAAACATCCATGCAAGGGAACGCACCCTACTTTCAGTACACAAGTGAATGAGCAGCAAATAAGGGTGTAGAACAGACAACTCACTACAACCCCTCAGGCCCCTCCCTTTTATCACCCACAGTACTCTTAGGAAGTCAGCGATATTCTAACTGCCCCAATGAAAAAGCAATCTGCTTAGGGCCATTTAGTAACTTTTAAAAAGACAATCAGCTTTTTTGCTGGGGTCCAGGTCAGTGGTGTGAGCAATAAGCTCAGTTTAACGGGCATCAGGGAGCCCTGCCATCAGTCACACAGATCATGCAGCGTTAGCTTCAGCTCATTAGAAAGCAGGCGGTTTCGCTCAAGTTGGCTGTAGAGACACTCTGCAGCAGCAACGGGAAGGAGAGAAAACAAGAGGAAAGGAGGAAGAGGAGGAGAAAGAGAAAAAGGGAAGGTTAGTAGAGGACCAGACATAAATCTGAGACTTTCAACTAGCTGGCATACATAACATGCATCTGTAAGGCAGAATGGATGCAAGCAGAATTCAGACAGAGGGCCATTAAGAGTCAGTCAGTTGATGGAAAGGCCAACTGAGGAATAAAATAAAAAATTTAGACTGAGAAGTTGGAAGGATAACATTTTGAGGGAGAAAAACCATCTCCTTCACAGTATTTATTCCCTGGGTTGAGGGGCGGAGATAAGCGAAACAGGGCAAATGAAAGAGTACAGTTGAAGTATCAGAAATACATTTGTAATAAATAATTAAAAGGGTTTGAAAGGACTGAAGTGAACAGCTGATCGTTTTTTCTGTAAAAACATTTAATACAGCATTATGAATGGTAGATTGGGACAGATATCCTTATACCAACTCAATCCTACACTTTCGTGTGGGTGTTGGAATAGACCACCCACCACTATGGTTAATTCAATAAAAACCCATCTTTCCCTTTTCTTTTTTCTTAATAATTTTGTTTATTTTTTTAGAGAGGGGAGAGTGAGGGAGAAAGAGAAGGAGAGAAACATCGATGTGAGAAAGAAATATCGACTGGTTGCCTCTCATACACACTCCAACCTGGGACCAAACCCGCAACCCAGGCACGTGCGCTGACCCGGAATCAGCCACACTGGTCAGGGTCCAACTTCCGCTGGGGTAACAGTGGGCCCAGCCTCAGGGAAGGTGAATTATTGGTAAGAGTCAATCAAGACTATCTAATTCTGTTTTTCCAACCTCCTATGCAGCTAAGGGAGATCATGTGATCCAACTCTAGCCAATGAGGTGTAGGGGATAACCTCCTGGGTGTTTCTGGGAAATTTGCAGCCTTCCTTCTCGCCTTTGAACACAGATGTTATGACTAGAACTACATATTTCAACCTTAAAAGAATGAAAGGATCACAGAAAGCCCAGCTATATCAGGCTACAGTTGCTCAAGTCTAGATTTTTAATTATGCAATAAAAATAAATCCCATATTTATTTTGGCTACCATTAAGCTGTTTCTTATAACCAAAACATTCCCAATACAAGTAGCTAAGTAAGTGCTCAAGTCCCTTGGCTTTGTCTGGATTTTCTACTTGGAGCTCACCTTCAAGAGAGGTTACGAAGAATCCAAATGCACCTGACCGGCAGAGGGGTGACAGAAATCTGGGGACAGCAAGGCTAAACTCCTTCCTAATCTACTAATATCAGCCTTCGAAGTTCACAAACACGTTTCTTCCTATGTTTTACAGACTGTTTCAAAATTATCTCAAGATCTCAATATGAAAAAAAAAACCAAACAAAACTTTTCTGCCATAAAATCAATTAGATCTGTGGGCTGACTACAGGCATTGCGCAAGCACCTTCCCTTCTTGGCTGAGGTTTTCCCCACTTCCACCCGGAAGCTGAGGCCAGTATGGTCCCAATTATACTTTCCACTCTATGTACACTACACCAAAACAGAAAGTATGTATGTATAAAAAGATCATAGAAGGGAATACCCAAAAATAATGGCTTTATAAAGGGGCAGGAATTAAGAGTGAACTTTTAAAATTGAACTGCCCTTTAAACCCATGGTTCTCAATACGAGTGACACGGCTCCTCCTCTCCCCACCAAGGGAAATTTGGAAATGTGTGGAGGCAGGCTTTAATTGTCACAGTAACAGAAGTTTACCTCCGAGAAACATTTACTTGTCTATAAGCTCCATGAGGCCTGGAACTGGGTCTGTCTTATTCACTGGGACACCCCTTACATTATAGACTCTCTGTGCACCCTAAGTCCTCCATAGCACCCATATCCAAGTTAGTGTGATGACCACTCCTGTCTTGGAAAGAAGGTGCAATCAGAATCTTATCCCTCAAAACAGTCTGGTCAATGAGCATTTCGATCCATTTAAAGGAGAAACAAAGAGACAGAGAAGTGGGAGCATTTTATTGCCTGATTCATTTCCAGAATGCACAGTTCCCTATAATTTGCATGAGGTCAGAAAGGTAAATGTGATTGTTCTCTCACAGAACTTAGGAAGTTTCTAACTCTACTATCTCTCTAGTGACCAAAAATTCAGGATCAGATACCAGCTCATTAAAGTTCTCGGCTCTCTGGTAACAGCAAAATAAAACCAACCAAAAAAGGCAATCCATAGAATCCATTTGGTCTGATGTTCATTTTAGCTGTGCCTAATTAATTAGGGAACAATCTCATGAATGCTAGGCATCCTTAGGCTTCATTATCGGAATAGGTCAATTTCATTCTATAACAGGAAGGGGTGAGAGGCTCAGTGTAAAGGGAACCATATGAGCTTTAAAGCCTCACGGTTCAAAGAATGAGTGAGAACAAACAAATTTTGCTTTGGGTTTTTTTTTTTTTTTACTCCCCTCCCCCTAAGTTAAGGCTGGGGAGTATTCAAACGCCACATGAAAGGATCGGATGGGGCTAAGATTAGGCTGCGTGAAGTAACAGGTCAGTTCCACCCAGCAGGTAACTTGGGGTTTAGCCACATTTTGTTCTTCATTCCAACCATGGTGATGAGGAAGTGAAGAAAACACATTATCAGACTGTGGTTCTTTCTTACAAATTAAGAAAAGAGGAAAAAGTTAAGAGATAAAACACTTTACTCTGAGATTAACAATGATGTCTGACCCCATTCCCATAGCTGGCCAGGTTTAGGTATCATAGGATACAGAGTATAAATGGGTGAATTTAACATGATGCAGTATCTTAAATTTTACTCAGCTCCCCTGGCTTGCTGATCTCTCTCCGTGCTTACACCAGTTATGGCTATGGGGAAAGATGGGAGCTACCAGAAAAGTAACACTTCACTTTTCTCCTTATCTCCTCCCCATTCTCTCTTCTTTCCTTTCTAAGAAGCCTTTCTGTGTGCCAAAGTCAACTCCTGCCCAAATACTAAAACATCTAGGACTGTACTATCCAATGTAGTAGCCATTAGTCACGTGTGGCTTATAAAATTTAGGTGAACTAAAAGTAGTAAAATTAGAAATTTAGCCCCTCAATAATATTAGCTGTATTTTAATGCTCCATAGCCATATGTAGCTAGTATCTACTCTCCACCAACTCACTCGTTTGCTCCTTAAAATCGGGCTCCTGTCCTTGTTTTTTGTTTTGTTAAAATTTCTCATTTATTATTTTTTTTACCCTCTTCTTGTTCTTAAGGCTCAAAATGTACCCTTCAAATTAATAAAGTATCAATGACAACATCCTACTTCATTATCTTCCTTCTTAACCTGTCAAAGTTGAGAAATCACTGGAAATCATCCAGCCTTGAACTTCATCAAGTATCAAAGCCACTCATTCTCCGTCTGTCCCTTCATCCAATTTTATTTGGCTTCCTCCTCTATAGATTTTCCTCTTTGCTTAATTCTTCTTTTTACATTTACAATTACCCCTTAGGGTTCTAATGTACTTCCATGGTCGAAACTGTCTGTCACCTTTGTAAATTCCCAAATCTTACTGGAACCCCTCCCCCACAAGTCTCAGGAAACTCTGTTTCACCTGGACACTTTCACCAGTTTTTCAGACATATATTCTTCTCACCCTTCCCTGCCTCCCCAAACTAATACCACAGGGACTCCCCCTACACCTTTACCATCGTCGTTTTCCGATGCTTAAAACCAGTCCTCCTTGACTTTGCCCGCTCACACTTAGTGGCCAGGCCCTTCAAAATATCCATCTTCACTGCCACCTCTTTACCACAGATTATCATCTCTGGGAAAACTGCAATAAACTAACCCAGTATTTCCCAAAGTGTACAGTCACTGCTAGTGGTAGGTGAGACTATGTCAAGCAGTATGTATTTGTGAATTTTTATTAGCTGTATTATTTTAATGTGCATTAACAAAAACACTAGCACACATCAAACCTTTGATTTCAAGTTAGAATTGCGTAGAGTAAGAATAAAACAAATTTCAAAACGAGAGTAAACTTTTTAAGAAAATAATAACGCAGGCAGCAAGTGAATATGGCAAGTCTCCAAGTGGTACACGAATCACTGAAATTGGAGAGGATCACTGTCTTTAACGGGTCACTTTGATAGTCTGCTTTGGTTCCAATATATTCTTTGATTTTTTTCTCAATGTATTCTTAACTCAGCTGCCAAATTAACTCCTCTCATATGCTGCACAGACCAGAACATATCCTTGTTCTAAGTCTCCAATGACGTCCCAATTTAGAAAATGAAGATTAAGCCCCCTTATCTTACTGATTTCAGGACACACGTGTCCCTTACTATGTCTACCTTTACAGATAGTGTGCCCTTCTCACCTCTATGCCTTTGTTCTTCTGCTTTTTTGACTGAAACGTTCCATGTCCACTATACCTCCACCAAAGTACCTCCCACAGCACTTTACTATTCGTGGCACTTACAACGTACCTCTTGCTTTATATGTTTTCTCCCTACTAGATTCTGAACAACCTGCGAGTAGGGATGATGTCTCCATCTTTGCCTATTTCTGTCCCCACCTTAATACCCTGTGCCTAGGAGATACCAGTAAGTGTCAGCGGAATAACTGAATCTGTACCTTAATCTCAAAGGCTGGGTGGCAGGAAGAAATGCTATAGAAAAAAAACCCTGAATTCAGTGAGACCTGAAGTTTTAGATCCGGGAAAAGCTCTCTACTTGCCTGTACCTGGTTAGGAGTTTCCAAAGTGCTGATCTTTAATTCAATAATACAAATTTATCGTATTAACCCACACAATAATATCATTACCACCCACGTACATATTTGAAATAGATATGCTTAGGTTTTAGTTTTTCTTCTTTAGAAAGAATTTTTAAAATTTATTCTAGAGAGAGGGAGGGAGAGAAGCCAATCCACGGTTCCACCTACTCGCGCACCCATGGGTCGACCCCTGCATGCCCCCTGACTGGGGCTTCAGCCAACTGAGCTACCCAGCCAGGGCAGTTGTTTTAGTTTTTCCAGTAATAATTATTTTTCACTTGTCTCATAGGCCACTAGCATACAGCAGGAGGCTAATGGTAGTAAGCCTCAAATATCCAAGAATGGTTTCAAGAAAAAAATGTAAAATGTGAAAATTCTATCCATTATGTGTTTTTCTGGGATTTGGGATAATATAATTAGTTAGTTTTAGTGGTAATATATTTGGGTCCACCAGATGTTCTAAGGATGCACCATTTGAACCACTGGTAAAGGATAGAAAATGTATATTGGGAGGCATTTCAGTGGTTTCCTGACCTTAACTCTAACAGAGGAGGAGAACCTGAATAGAGGATGGAACATTCCACAAGGTGTGATTTAGGGACCTGGAAGTAAAGGATTCAGATCAGGGGGGTCAAACTCATTTTCACCGGGGGCCACATCAGCCTCGAGGTTGCCTTCAAAGGGCTGAATGTCATGTTAGGACTGTATGAATGTAACTACTCCTTAACAGTTAAGCAAGAGCGCGGCACTGCTGCCAGGTAGAAACAAGGTGCTGGGCCGGATAAAACAAGGTGTAGGGTTGGATTTGGCCATGGGCCTTGCGTTTGCCACCTGTGATTTAGATGATCTTATTCAGCCTGAAGAGTAAGACCAGAGCGCCTCTTCACACCCACTACTCTGATAGACTCAGATTAGCTGAATTTAAATGTCAAGAAAAAAATAGACACACACACACACAAGTGGCTTTGATTATATAAGTCAGAGGAGGGAGCGCCTATGATACCTATTCCCCACATCAAAACCCCAGGGCTCCTTCTTAGAGATAGCCGCGGCTTTGTCAACGACCAAATGCAGGGTGGCATGAAGCTTCCAGCAGCTTAACATTTTAATTTGGGGTGGGGATGAACAAGAATACATAAGTTGCTTTGTGGCCCCCTGCCCACCCTAACATCTTGGGGACGAGTCAGGCTGACCCAAATGGGATCCAGAGTGAGAGTGGGGCGTTGGGGTTCCCGCAGAAAGGGGGCAGATCCAGAACAGAGCAGAAACGGTGCAAAGTTATCTGTATGAAAAAGTAAGGAGACTCTAGGTGAGAAGGACTAGCATCAATCTACACAACAATTTGGGAGAAAGGAAGCAGAGAAAAAAGGAAGAGGTGGCAACAGGAAAGATAAGAGAGCCAGACACTACAGCCTGAGTCATCTGGCTGCTTTTCAGGATTAGTGGGAAAAGACACAAAGACGCAGATTAGCATCAAGATCAGGGATCCACAGCAAACAGGTGAAGTTCCCAACAACTCTTTTTGGTGCTTTTTACTACCTGGCTTGCTCTGGGATTAAAGTTTGGGAATCATCTTCACTTTGTAGATATATTTGACTATTTCCAATTATGGGTGTTTCCTCTGAATTCTGGCATCAGGGCACAAATCGAATACACACAGGAAGCCTGAGTTTTGTTATGTAATGTCAGGGCCCAAGTCACTGTCTCCGGGCCCTATTCGCTTAGTTGTATGATGACATGATTCAACCTTCAGCAGTATCCTTCTGAGAAGCCCAGATTTGAGAAACAGTAACATCAGTGTATTAATGAGGGCACTATGAATACAAACGCGTGAAGATGATCCAAGATTAAATGCCTCCCCAGCTTTTGCCAATAAGTAACCAGCACCAATGTTTTAAAGATAAGGGTGGAGAGTCTAGTGTCCAAAGAGTAAAACCAAAGCATACTATGCATAGTCCATAGCCCCGCCCACCCACAAGCCAAGGTCCCAGCCCCACTCTGCTGTCAGATAGTTACATAGAGGTCATGTCATTGAGGGCGTGGTCCAGCTCCTCGCTAATGGCCTTGTACTTCAGTTTCTGGGCATAGAGCTCATCTGGACAGGCACAGGAACCACAGGGAGGAACAAGGGGACAGAGTGAAAGGTATCAAAAGCAGATGAAGAGAGGGAATCATTAGAAATTAGGGAAAGTGTGACTGTGGGTCTGACACCACAATTAAGAGCACATCTATACTGGCAGCCATTGCTGGCCATTTTCAGATCCACCGTCCCCCAGGACAAACTGGACTTATTGACACCTCTAATCGACTGTAGCAAAGGTTGAGAACCTGGACATAGTCATAGAAATTCCTATTAGTAAAGGCCTTTAGGCGGTTACCACTGCAATCCAGTTAACTCAATCTCTAGCAGTGATAATGCTTAATTTAACAAAAATTAAAAATACAGAAAGTACACAATAATATCAGACACTTCTCTAGCTACCAAGCATGACCAGTATTCTTGGCCCCTCTGCCCTATGGGTTGCCTCCTCAAACTCTCCAAAGGAATATTCTGCTACCCAGAGTCAACCAAAGGAGCATATTTCATAGTTCTCAGAGCAAAGTACATCTTCTACCCTTGTTAAAGCAGACACGGTTGCCAAATTGTGGGGACAGCAAGTATTTAGAAAGCCCCCGGCATTGGTCAGCTCTGAGACATGGTTATTCCGCGGTTGCATCTCTTGCAAAGGTCCCCCACAACTTGAGTGGTGACCAGAATTGCCAAAAGCAGCCATGGAGAGGCACATGTTCTTGCTGCCTTCCCAAAACATAGCTATCATTTCAATCTAGAAACTAAAGATTTAAGACTACTAAATTAGTGATAAATGCAGCCATTATCAGTATCCAAGGAAAGAATGCACATTCCGGAATGTCAGGTAAAGTCTTACTAAAGGAAAATATTAAATGTAGAACGCCAAGTCTATTCTAGGGTTTGAGCCACTCCAGTTGGTTGTGACAAGGCACAGGATGCACAGCACATCAGCACTGACTCCCCTCGGTGCCCAAGGAAAGGGGAAAATGGAGAGTGGGCAAGGCCTTCCTCTATATTTCCACATTTTAATCCCTCTCCCAGGCTCCATACCTTCCAAGTCATCAATTGTCTTTTCCAGCTTGGCTACCGATCTCTCAGCAAACTCAGCACGGGTCTCTGCCTAGAGGAAATATGAAACCAGTCAGAATCAGAGATGAACAAGACAAATAAGAGAAGAATGCCTGTATCTCTTCATTGCCTATTTTTATATCTTTCAGAACCAAAGCCAGGCAGTCTACATTATGCCTTATATACTTCTAAATGTTTGGGTACTTCCCCTCAGCTCACCTCCTTGAGTTTATCAGTAAGAATCTTTATCTCTTCCTCGTATTTGTCTTCTTTTTGAGAGTACTGTAAGATAAGTAGAATAAAATTTCAGAGTAGAAATTACACAGATAATACCCTCCCGGGCCCCACATTTACCCTCACATTGAATATTGTCTTGGATTTAATGTGCAGAACAGTTGGTCCGTAAGGAGCAAGGCCCATTTCTGGACAACAGGTCCTTAAAATCCACTAATCAGTGTCCTCAGAGCCATGATACCTTTATTTTTTAAATGGACCTAAGCTTTGATCTTATTCAGATCAACCCACTTAATGAGTAGATGTAGTGACACCCCATGCCACATGGCTGAGAAAGTCCCACATGACGATAAGACAAGTCTGTTTCGATTGCTTAGTAGGTCTCAACGTGATACTATCTGCTGCCCCCATCTGTCTGCGGAAAGCCTATTAGGACCCATGATTACTGCCATTTGGCACAGCAGTATCAGCCTGAGAACATGACCCCAGGCACCTGACACCATGAAGTTATTTTAACTGAAACAATCAAAGTGCACAGGAATTAGCATTAAACCCAGAATCCAGATAGAAGATAGGTATGTAGGAAGAGGATACTACTCAGTAGATAAAATAAGGAATGATTTTCTCCAGTCTTTTATTAAGGGTAGGGCTGGGACCTGGCTGCTATGGCTCAGTGGAATGAACGCCAGCCTGTGAATCAAAGGGTCGCTGGTTTGATTCCTAGTCAGGGCACAGGCCTGAGCTGCAGGCCAGATCCCGTGAGAGGCAACCACACATTGATATTTCTCTCCTTCTCTTTCTCCCTCCCTCCCCCTCTCTAAAAATAAATTTAAAAAAAAAAAATAAATTTTTTTTTAAAGGATAGGGCTGGGCCCAGGCCCCCGAAGCCTGTCACTCTCACAAACCAGCCCCTACCTTCTCCGCCTGAGCCTCAAGAGACTTGAGGTTGTTGGTGACATTCTTCAGCTCCTCCTCCAGCTCAGAACACTTACTGTGAATATTTTACATACCGTAGGAGAGGAAAGGGGAAGAAGAAAAGAATAAAAAAAAAAAGGGAGAGAGACACACAGACATGAATTGAACCTATATGTAGAAAGAGTTGGAAGGCATACCAGGGAAAAGTGAAAGTCCCAGATAATCTGAGCAAGCATCAACCCTCCTCCCTCGGCCACAGACCATGTCAGGAGCTGGACCCTCTACAGAATGTTTGGATACCCATAAAGAAAACTCTCGAGAGAAATCACTATCAGGAACAAGTCCTAACTTCTACCTGGGGTGGGGGAAGGAACAGATGCCCAACCCAGCAGTCCCCCAAATTGCCCAAGGCAAGGAAGAGACCCTCTGGAGAGGCAGTGAAGCAACTAGGAAAAAAAAGGAGAAAGATGCCAAGAAGTGGAAAAGAATGGAGCATTCCATGGAGAGATGAGAAAGCACTCAACAAGTCAACTGGTGGAGGGGAGGCAGCTGCAAAACAAAAACAAAACCACACCACACAATGTAACCTCTCTGTGGGTCTGCTGGTTAGTACCTTTTCTTCAGCAGCACTCAGACACTTCAGGGTCTGGTCCATCAGTCTGATCTGCTCATCCATCTCTCGGCAACGGCTGTTAGTGATAGTCACGGGGATCGCACAAGCCAGGTTGTGGGGGAGGGAGAAAGGTCAAAAGGGAACACAGCAAGAAAACAAGCAGCAAACCGGAAAAAAAAATTTTTTTTTTTTTTCAAAAAATGGGAAGAAAACACCACAATGGTCATGATATGTCACGTCTGAAGAGAGGGGAATGCAAGGTAAGCACAAATACATATGTACCAACACTTTGTTACACAAGGCCCAGAAGGTGCCGACAGGATAGCCGTTCACACCTGCCCTTGCCCTAGAGTTCCCCAGCAAATTGGCAAAGTGGTAAAAACAGACAGACCTTAAGTCAGAGCAGCAACTTCACAGCCTCAAGGAGAAACAGCCCCCCACTCCCAGATGGAAAAACCCAGTAGGGTCTTCCAGTTAGCGGTTCACCATTTGTCAGTCTTCATTTTCCCTCAACTTAAAAACCCTCCCTGCAAGAAATAAAAAAGCCTGTCACTAGTCAAGAGTAAAAAAGTCCAAAGTCATTCATAGGGCCTATAAAAGGACTATAGATAATGCCCACTCTCTAGGCCCTGTTTAACAAAGTTGAATGAATGCCAGCTTATTCACATTAGTGCCCAAGCCAAAGGAGAAGGGACAGAATGTAGGGTAAAGATTTGGGGAGCAAGATACTCACGACTCTGCCAGCTCAGCTCGTTCCTCTGTGCGTTCCAAATCTCCCTCAATAATCACCAACTTACGAGCCACCTACGGGAGAAGATCAAGGTACAGCTCAGCAAAGCAAAGGAAGAGCTGCTTCCTTTCTCACGGTTCTTCTCAGAAGGCCAACGTCACTGGCAAGGGAGGACAAACGAAGGTGTCTTACCTCTTCATACTTCCTATCTGCCTCTTCTGCAATGTGCTTAGCTTCTTTGAGTTGGATTTCCTGGAGTTCCATCTTTTCTTCATCTTTTAATGCTCGGTTCTCAATAACCTTCATACCTCTATGAGAAACAGTAAGGGCAAATGTGGCACCAACAGTCTCAGAAATCTGTCATCAGCTCCGTTCCAAGGGACCCAGAATTGCACGTATAGAAGACCGTTCCTCTCGCCCTGATGGTGTGGCTCGGCTGGATGGGCGTCATCTCACAGACCGCAAGGCTGCCGGTTCACTGCCCAGTCAGGGACTGTGCCTGGGTTGTCAGCCAGGCGCTCCGGCTGGGAGCGTGCAAGAGGCAACTGACTGGTGTTCCTCTCCCCTTCCTTCTCTTTCCCTTACCCTCTCTCTAAAAATAAATAACATCTTAGCCCGGCTGGTGTAGCTCAGTTGATTGAGCGTGGGCTGGGAACCAGGCGGTCCAGGTTCAATTCCCAGTTGGGGCACATGCCTGGGTTGCGGGCCAGGTCCCCAGTGAGGGCCATGTGAGAGGCAACCATACATTGCTCTTTCTCCCTTCCTTCTCCTCTCTCTAAAAATAAATAAATAAAAATCTTTAAAAAAATTATAAAAAAAATAAAAATAAAAATAAATAACATCTTAAAAAAAAAAACCACTCCTCTCTGCCACTCAAAAAGAATTCCTGTGACACCTCCACCTTAGTTCATTTTGTTTTAAACTTTTACAAAAATAATATACACTTGCAAAAAAATTAAGTGCTTAAGTGGTAGTTAAAGGGCATAAAGCTAAGTCTTACCACTTCTAGTCCTGCTTATCGGAAGCAGTCACTTACTTCTCAATTGTTCCAGAAGTGTTTTCCACAGATAAGATGCAAAAACGTCATCCCCACTTTCCCACTGCCTAAAGGAATCATGTACTTCACTGTCCTGCAACTTGTTTTCCTTACTTTCTATAACTTGGACACAATTTTGTAACAGCACACACAGAGGGCCATCTTGCTCATTTTCACAGCTGCGCAGTGTTAATGTACTCCCAGTAGGGCCTTCTGAATTCTAAAAAGCCTCAGTTTGATCCCATGCAAGACACCACATACCTCTGTTCTAGTTTAAGTCACATGTGGCAGGCAGCCAAGTGGCTATTTTCAACAAAGATGAGTTGTGCTTTGGTTCAAGGACTATGCTTCTCAACCTTGAGCACACATTACAATTACTGGAGGAACTTTAAAAACATTCACGCCAAGGCCCCTCTCGCAGTGGACTCTAAGTGAAATGGGGTGGGATCCAGGCATTCTGATATTTTTAAAGTCCCCAGTGATCCCCATCCCCGACTCCCCTGCATTCTCACAGTGTAGCTGCGGTCAACGTTTTATTAAAACACTGCTGGGCTCTACCTCTAGTTTCTGACTCACAGATCGGGGCAGGGGCTGAGAATCTGAATTTCCACTCAATTCCCAGGTTGGTGTGGAATCCCACTTTGAGAACCACTGCTTTAGAGAGACTAACCTCACAAATAAGCTTATGATTCACTAAGTGGAGGTCATCCTAGTGATCCCATTTAAGAATCAATTCATAGAGAAACACCAATTACAAAGGGGTCACAGGGTCCAGGTGACCCTTGTTCTGTCTTCAAGTGCAGATAATATGCAGAGAACAGAAGGAATGAGGATCCTGCAAGATAACTATTTTAAAAAGCAGGTCTATAAAGAAATCTTGATTACAGCCATCACGAAATTTCTGTTGAAACGCACACGTGCACACTTCATTCATCTCCTCTACACACCTCTCGCTTTCATCAGCAGCTTTCTCAGCTTCCTCCAGCTTCTGCAGGGCAGTGGCCAGGCGCTCCTGAGCGCGGTCCAGCTCCTCTTCAACCAGCTGGATCCTACGGTTCAAGGAGGCCACCTCAGCCTCGGCCTGCATTTGAATAAAAGAACAGGAAAAGGAAGCAGAGGCACGGTGAAAAGGACAAAACTAACTATGGCAGTAAGACTGGGGTTGACTACCATGAAGGAAGAAGGAAGCTAGCCAGAGTCAGGGCAGAACCTGTCTCAGCTCTTAGATGTAAGATCTAGCAGACACGAACACACACACACGCGCGTGGGGCATTTCCCACCTTCTTCCATCAACGAACTCCTGGATGTTCCACAGGAAGAGCGTTCTAAAACTCAGTTCTTTGCCCGGCCCAATGTCAGTACCCCCGTTTCTGGACTCAGTTCAAACTCCTGGTCACCCAAGCGTCAGAAACAGTCGCCAGTGAAGGGTTCCTCCTGTCTGAGATCTGGCTTAGAGGTGTTCTCACACTTCAGTGACTTCCTTATCAGTGTCTCAAAAGGGGGAATAAGCAAGCAAGGTTTCTCAAACAGGGAATCTTGGATTATCTACAAGTTGTTAACCTCTGATTACCCTACCAACCCTAACCCACCAGAAGGATGACTGACTAGCCAAGAAAATGTTTCCAAAATAACCTTCCAGATCGGAAAGTGAAAGAATGGTCCACTGGGATATGTACTACTCCCTACCTTTTTAACGCTGACGACAAGGAGCGTCTTCTGGGTAAAATTACCTGCTTTGATGACATTTCAGAAAGAACCGGGGGCAAGAGAATGTCTTCTCCATGTCCACCACCACGCCTCCAAATTTCTGAATTATGACTCCTTTCTAGTCCACTAGTCGCCCCCTTAGCCTCATGGTCTCACCCTCCAAGTACAGTTTAGGGCAATCCTCTCCCCGGCCTCCACCCTGTAATCAGGCAGAGACTAGAGTTCAAGAAACCCCATGCCTCCTCCTTGGTAATGGAATGAGAAACAAGAAAAAGAGGTAAACTCTACTGGTAGAAAAGCCTCCCTCCTGTGACCGCCTTTCCCTTCCCTACACCTTTACTAGTGGCAGGTGTGCTGACTGCCACAACCATAGAATTTAATCTGCCCTGCACGCTACCCGGTTCAGATGCTTATCCAAGTGCTTGGTAAACACGATCTCTCCTCTACAGCCCAGATTGTGCCTGAATTCTATTACCCTGATTTCCTCCTGGCAGTCAGGGCCGGGGGCAGCTACAGAAATAATCTGGGACACTAGCCCCTATGGGGAAGGATATAGCCCAAAAGACTCCTGTTAAGAATCAGGTTATTTGACACAAAATTTCCAAATACAAACATGGGAGATTCAAGGGACCAGGAGGGGGCAAGATGGATATATCACCACCAACCTACAGAAAAAGAAAATCGAGAAGTCTACACAAGCTGAATCTACTACGAAACCATTTGTCTCTAACTATACAATTCAAACTACCACAAAGACAAGTATCCTCCGGCCATGTCTCTTCCAGGAAAGCAGATGTCTCCCAGGACAACACCCATTTCACCCCACAAACCCAGGAAGTCATGATTGCAAGAACAGGCCAGCCTATCAGGCGAGAACTATGAAACACGGCCAGTAAAATTCATGTCACTCCCCCCATGCCTAGAACTAAAAAAAAACCCCAAAACCCAGGTTTGGAGGAAATTCATGTATCTCAGTCCCCTTCCAGCTCACCAGTAGTTACCCCAAAGGAGTAGAAGATAACAGGCTATGGGGGCGGGGGGAGGTGCAAAATTTCCATGACAACAAGCTGGCTCTGGCAGTTTCTCCCACAAATCAGCATTGACAATAGAATTCTTCTCAAGGCTGAAAAGGGAGGAGGAGAAAACACATTTTGGTGCCCTGGCGAGAGCATGCACACATTAAACACGCCTGTGTCAAAAGCAGAACCCAAGATGGGGTGGTTGTCCCAGCACAAGCTTTCAGAGACATGCCCCCCACCCCATGGGGTGCAGTGCCTGTTCTCCCATTCCCACCCCCCTCCTCCCGAGGGATCAGTTCTCTTTAAAATGAAACGAAAGCTTTGCTGAATCAGGATCTGTTACTATGTTTAAAGGGAAAAGGAAAAACACCTGACTTTTCCTTCAAACCAGACCTATGCAAAATGCCTGTCAATCAGTCCTGCCAAGGGATGGAATGGGACTAACTTCTGCAAACCAGAACGGGAAACATGGCCCCCGGGGAAACATTAGGTTTGTTGCTATTCTAATCATCCTAGGTGTAATGTGCCAGACGTACTTTGATCCTTCAGACCCCCACCTCTGCCTGGCTTGGAGGATACACTCCGAAGTCCTTCCTATAGGTAATAATAAGAATTCTCCACTGCCCAGGAAGCAAAGACCCCAAGGGGAAAGGGAGGGAAACAGCAGCAGTTCAGTCACAAGAGAAGATGGCTGACAACAGCTTCACTCGTGATAGGAACTGGGTTTAACTACCACCATCCTCCACGCTACAGAAGTCTCCCCAGCACACCCATCCCTCAAGGCAAGAAACCAAAACCAACAGGGCACTGGTGCTAGGAGGTAGGTCAGGGCCAAGGACAGAGGCGGAATTAGCCTAAATCTGGCGTTCTGCTACTCTGGGGTTTCTCTTTTTAGACAAAAGCCACAGATAAAACTCAAAGGAAATGAGTAATGAAGTTAGGCTTGAGCCCTGAGAGTGAAGGACTGCTCCAGCTCACTGTGCTCACAAACGTATCTACCCTGGGAGATACCGTGTCCTTGGGGACTTTCATTTCACCAAGGGGAAGGCAAGCTGGAAGGGAGCAGAGCTACTGGCCCCAGAGTAAACAAAGGTGGAGTCTAAATGGAGGCACTCGGAGCAAAGGGCTATCTGCCTCTCCCCTGTGAGTGTGTGCTCTAGTGGAGGGAAGAGTGAGGTCATCAGCAGGAAAGCAAATCTGAACCAAAGAAAGGTGACAAAACCTGCTGCTTAGCCCTCCAGACCCCACATACAGGAGAAAGCCACACAACAGCCAGACATTCCAACCCCTCCAGAGACTAGGGATTTGGGAAAACGAACAGAATCGAAGCTCTTCCTCAAAGCCCACTGACTCCCTCAATAGCATTCCTGAAGTGTTTAGACCACAAAAAGAAAAGACAAATACCAGGGGAGGCTAGGAGAGATGTAAGATGAACAATACAATCAAAAGTCATTAAAAAGGTAAACTTTTGCCCTGGCTGGTGTGGCTCAGTGGATTAAGCGTCGGCCTGAGGACCAAAGGGTCGCTGGTTCAATTCCCAGTCAGGGCACATGCCTAGGTTGCGGGCCAGGTCCCTAGTTGGGGACATGCAAGAGGCAACCAGTTGATGTTTCTCTCTCATATGGATGTTTTTCTTCCTCTCTTTCTCCCTCCCCTCTCCCTAAAAATAAAGAAATAAAATCTTCTGAAAAATGGTAAGTTTTTATGTTGCATACACAGGGTCCAGCAGAAGTAACACCTGCTTGAGTGTGGTTGGTAGGGTAATAATATGGGTGTAATAATTTATAGTTTTAATTTGAACATTTCACCTAAAATGTCATATACTGTGCTTGAATGTGACAGTGTTATGTTACAGAATTACATGCATACGATTTTGTAAAAGATTTTATAATAAAAAAGGGGTGTTATGTGTACTGAACCCTGTATTTTTAACACCATCATCACAGGAAAAAAAAGACAAGGAAAAAAGGCTGCATTTAAATATTATGTCGCCATCTGTTTAAGTTCAGCAAAGAAGTCTCAAAATTGAAAGTGGGCCCTGGCCAGATAATTCAGTTGGTTAGAGCATCATGGCAATAGGCCAAGGTCGCAGGTTCAATCCCTGGTCAGGGTACATACAAGAAGAAATCAACCAATGAATGCATAAATGAGTGGAACAACGAATCGATGTTTCTCTCTCTACCCACCCACCCCCCCCTTGCTGGAACTCTCTCAAATCAATTTAATAAAAATTTTAAAAAATCAGAAGTGAGTTTGACAAGGTGCTACATTATAAAAGATCAATCTCCATACCAAAGCAGGAAGGAAAGATGGAGCCCAGAACGACTCCAGAGCCTGGAGTCAGCCAGCTTCCCAACAAGGGCTGAATGTTCACACAGAGCAACTATAAAAATATGAAGTGACAATCTCACTAACAGCATGCCATCAAGGATGTGCAGAGCTTCCGGCGCCAGAAGGTGCCCGCAAAACCCATATCCCAGAATGTCCTAAGAGGGTAAGAGGCAGCCCAAGCACTCCAACCACCCTTCCCATAGACGTCTCCTCCTCAGGAGGGGTTCAAAGTTCACTAGAGCAGGAAATCAAAAGATCAGACTCCTTCAAGAGGGGAGTAGAAGATACTAGTTTCATAAATATTTAACTATCACCCTACTTCCCTATCTGAGGACTTCCTCCCTAGACCTCAGTTCAGTAAGCAAATGTGACAGGCTCTGAGGGAGTAGCTGAAGAAATATCAGAAGCTGCCACCTGTCACCCCAAAATCACCAAGGGTGAAAAAGAGAGCCAGATTTTCCTACAAGGAAAATTTCCAAACCCTGGGAAGCGTGGGGTGTGTATATGAGATATCAATCCATCCTAGACCCTTCCTAGAAAGCCTATACTTAAATGATGAGCCTAAGGCTGCAGCTGAACAATGATGGCTACTTCCTTCAGCCACCCTTTCTCTTCCCCTTTAAGGGGACCTAGTCTCCAGAACAAAGATGAGAAAGTGTCACTAGTCATAAAGTCACCCAGCCAGTCCATCTCACTGAGCTGATAATTAGAAGTTACTGGCAAAATTAACAGAGGGAAAACCCACTGAGAAAAAAGTGACTAAGACAAGCTCCCAGCATTTCCATGCCCAATTATAAAAAGAAACCAGTATTCTAACAATCTTTAAGCATTAACCTAGAGGGCAGCTGCCCCCACCCTTTCCCCCCTCAAAAAAACACTAATTCTCAGCCACTCCCCAGAGCAGCAGCCAAAAAGAAGAAAAAAAACCCAACCTAACAAGGGAAAAAACAACAGGGAATACCAATAAAACCGTAAGAGTTCTTTCATTGGGTCTCCAAATTTTAGCACGTTTCCACCCTCACAATCCTCCAAAACCAAAGCTTCAACTCAGGAGATCGGCTCCATGCACTAGACTGCACCCTAGAACTTGGAAAATCTTAAGGCTCACTAGAACTACTCCACCACTTCTAAACGGAAAGCAGTTTCAAGAATCACCATTCATTCCATCAACATTTTATGTTCCAACTTCCCCTTGACAAATATTTATTGAACTTAAAAGGCACTGGTAGATAATTAGGAAAGTAATACTACTAGAGCTCCCTAGGAACTCATCAGTCTGTCTCCATCAATCACAGTGCCCAGTCAACCAGAAACCTTGACAGACGTTGGCACTCCATCCGATTCTCTGCCACGCACACTCGCTTATCAGCTCTGCTTGGAAGAAGTGTCCTTAACCGGTTCAGCTTGCACTGATCAATCACACTTCAGCAATAAAGGCCTGAATGTGGCAGACGTTCTGCCTTCCAGGTCCTCATGGGTAGGGCCAGACACAGTTTTTTAGGCTCCTACATTTGCACTAAAGTTAAGGGGTGAAGTACCACCTCCTCCCCTCTCGCTTCAAGTCGATTGGGAGAGTGGATTTAGTTGCTGCAAGGGTTCCTAGTAAGAGGAAAGGGCCCCAGACCGGAGGATGGAAGGCGGTGCTGTGGCCTCAACCTCCTTCAGGGAGGGCGCCGCGCTTCCTCTCGACCGACTGCTGCCTCATTTCCTGAGCAGGAGGAGGGAGCGGAAAAGCTGCCAGCAGGCCAGGCGGGGGCTTTCCGGCGGTTCCCACCCCAAGCCCCACCCTTTCACTGTATGTTAGGCCCTGCCCATCCCAGACCTGAGAAAAAACCCACCTCTTACCCCTTGGGCCGGAAACCTCAAACAAGAGCAAAGTGCCCCCACCTCTTTACAGGGAGTGGGGGAGGGAGAGGCCGCTGAGCCCCTCCCCCCCGGCCGCGCCCGGCTTCGAGGGACTGAATGAATGAGCTGGAAAAGGAACAGGAAAATCACTTCCCAGGCCCCGTGAGGCTCAATTCCTTCGGAGGTCAAGGCTGCTCGCCCGAGCACCCAGTCCCCCCTCGCCCAGCTGAGGTCCAATTGAAGTCAAGCCCCACCCATCCTCCGGTCTCTAACTTCATCCCGGAGTCTACAATCCCCTTGAGGGCTGTACTCTACTGCAAATAAAAGGACCCAGTTCCGTGTCCCAGCTGTTCCAGAGCCTCCTCCTCCCTCACGCGCCTGGCTCTCGGTACCTGTTCCCGGGCCCGCCTTTCTCCCTCCACTTCCCGCTGGAGGCGCTCAGCCCTCTCCTCTGCATCATCGGCCTGTTGCTGCAGAACCTGGATCTTGCGTTTCACCGCCTCGATGGTGGTGATCCCGGCCATGGTGCCCAACCAGCTCCTGGTCCCGCTCAGCTTCCTGCCTCCTCCGCTCGGCGCTGCAGCCGCTCTTCACCCTACTTCCGCCTGCTCCGCCCTGAAATACCGGAACTCACCCACGCCCGGATGTGACGCCACCACCGCCGCGCCCTCCCACCGCCAGGCCGGCGGGAAGGTTGGCCACTGGAGGGAGCCCCACGGCTAGGAGCGAGGGGCGGTGCCTCCCAGTCGCCCTAGGCGACGTCGCGGGCTTTTTCCTGGGCCAGTAAAGAGGGGCGTGGTGGGGAAGAAGGAAGGCTACCATGGTAACCCGAAGGCGCATGGTCTAGCCTCAGTGGCCAGGCAGGCTGCCCACAATGGTTGGCCAACTGCCGTACTGCCCATATCCTCCCTCAATGCTGACCCAGCACCACCTATCCGCTAGGGCACCCTGTAGTTCTATACTCTAAATATCCTACAAACCTCTGCTTCCACTCATCCCACGGTGGCTCCAAAACCAGGTGCTAAAAAAAAGCTTAGACTTTTGGGGCCTCGTCTTCAACAGAGCCTCAACTCAGCAACCTCCTTTTAAAACCAGCTCAGGTAGGTTCTCTCCCACCTCCTGAAAGTCAGTGAAGGAAAGTGTGGGTGTGGAAGAGCTGGGCAGGTTGGCAAAGTTCTCATTCTGTTCGGCATCACTTATGAACTTAAGTTTTCTGTTTAGAATACTAATCTTTGCCGTTACTTTATAGAGTCAATATGCACCAGCGATTTACCAACCTGCCAGCCCCTCCATACCTTAAATGATTTGGTACTTGGTAATTAATCATTGCTTACAATTCCTTTTGTGGGTGAGGAAGATCTTACGTCCCTATTTTATCAGGAAGGAATCCTCTGTGATGGATCAGTGTTGCTGGATCTTTCGTGCAACAGAAAATATGAGTGCCTGGAAAACTGTACTGGGGGACTGAGACTCCATTCTGTGCTATAACCTTCACCAATTTCACTGCAACTTCTGCTTCCAGGTACTCCAAGGAGCTATTTGTGAGTTAGAAACTGCCCTTACAGGCACTGCCATGCAGGGTTTTTCAAAGCACAGTGGTAAACAGACTTGAAAATTTTGTCTCCTTCCCTCCTTTCCAATAACTAATAGTAATAAATCTCTCCTCTGTTGCACCTCTCTTTCGCCCTAGAGAATTAGGTTGTGGAACAGGATTTGGGATTAAGAATCCTAGCCCCCGAAAGGATTAGTAGGTAAGACAGTTGCTGCCCTCAGTGCCTGGTTCTCAGGATACTCCCTCTGGAGATTCTGTCTTCCTAACTGCTTTTAGAAATACTGAGCAATGAGACTATTCAGAGGAAACGACTCAGACAGACAATAACTTGTTTTCTTGGTAGAGTAACCTGTATACTTTGATTTCCACCTCAGGAATTGAGAAGGTAGAGAAGGGTTCTGAGCCTCAGTAAGCTCTACCCTGATAGCCTAAGAGCTTTTCCAACTTTCTTCAGAGAAGTCTGTCACCTGAGTGCTGGTCAGTTGAGGGTACTATTGTACCTCCCTTTGCCCTAGTGAAAAAGCAGACCTCATCTTAGACAAACCAAAGCGGCTGTTGAGAACACCATGCATTCCTGAGGCTGTTAGATTTGAACAGACAATCTTCTCTTGATCCAGGGAAACAGGTGGATTGACTCTGATAGCCTTTAAAAGCATGATGGATGGGCAGAATGGTATCTGGTGCTATTGTTTTCCTGGTGAGCAACAATACAACAAAATATCAACAGGTCTGTCCTTGTCCCTCCTGTCCCCAGCCCTCCCATCTCCTGTACTTAAAATAGGGTGTAATGACTCCATGTCATAAGTATCGCATTCCTCTTTGGCTTTGTTTTACCCTAATAGGTTTCTGATTTCATTTTGTATTGAAAGGACCTTAGACATGATTAAACAACAAAGCAATGTGAATGTTCTAACTGCCCCTGAACTGTACATTTTTAAATGGTTAAAACGGCCAATTTTATGTTATATACATTTTTCCACAATTTAAAAAAAAAGAGGATCTTAGATGAACTCAGGAGAGAAAAAAGTTTGGACTAGCCTTGCCATACCCTTGACCTTTCCTTGTTTAAGCAAGCCTAGCAAATCCTATGCTTTCCAGCAAGGCTTCTCAGATAACCAGAACGCCCTGTATAAAACACGCAGTTATTGACTCTCTTCTCTCTTCCCCTTCTCTACATCCAAGCAATATGTTCTGTTTACTCGTTCATTAATCACAAGGGCAGAAACTGATCTGTGAACTTCCTTTGTATTGAACAGAGTACCCTCCCCCCAAAGATGCATTTATGTATTATGTTGCCGATGACTGACCCTTGCTGTCTACTTTAAACCTTGTTGCCTTCTCCTTGTTCAGGGCTTTTCCCAATTCCTGTAAACACCTTGCTTTCCGTCTTTGACCCTTTGAGGCAGAAGTCAGCAAATTTTTTTGTAAAGAGCTAGATAGTAAACATTTCTGGCTTTGAGGGCCCTAGGGGGTGCTGACTACTCCCTTATAGGAAGAGTGCCAATAGACAATATGTAAGCGAATGGGCATGGCAATGTTCCAATAAAACTGTCTGTAAAACCAGGCTGGGGCAGGATTTAATACCTCACAGGTGGTAGTTTGCTAACCTCAGATTTGAGAAAAGAAACTTTCTTCCTGCATCTTAGCAGACCTAACAGATGTTTGCCTCCTGCCCTGGGCCTTTTTTTCCTATTTCTTGTTCTGCACATCTCATATCTTTAAGGGTACTACTGACTTGGTGGGGAAGCTAACAAAAGCAAGAGAAGTTGAATGAGTTTCTTTTTTAACACACAGTTTACATATTTAAATGGTTTTTTGGCCTTGGCTGGTATGGCTCAGTGGATTGAGTGCAGGCTGCAAACTAAAGGGTCGCTCGTTGGATTCCCAGTCAGGGCACATGCCTGGGTTGTGGGCCAGGTCCCCAGTTGAGAGGCAACCAATTAATGTTTCCCTCCCTGTCTTTCTTCCTCCTTTTCCCTCTCTCTAAAAATAAAGAAACAAAATCTTAAAAAAATGTTTAATGGTTTTTGATAGACTCTTATGTAAATATGAGTTTTTTAAAATGTATATATTCATTTGATATATATACACAGACACATACATATTTGCTATACATGTACGAGTATATCAAATGGGGGAAGACTTGTATGCATGTGCATGTACACATGCACATGTAAAACAGGACAGAATTCATCCCCAGGAAATTCGGTATCTTTCCAATGATATTTACATATTGTCTAGAGCCTCTAGGTCACTCTCCCCCAAGATCCCAAGGTTAGACTTGTTTGTTCTCTTCATTACTCCTGTAAACACCAGCTCAAGCCCACATACTATTTCAGCCTAAGGATTTTCCCAGAGATTTGTTACCCAACATCTCACAAAACTGTTATTAACCTGGCATTGTCCCAGTTTGCGAAAACTATCCTCATGCCTGTTTGTTAGAACTGGAACGATCAATCCATTTATACCCAGAACCTAGGCTAGGCAACCACAGCAGGCCATCAAGCACTTGCCCAAAGCCCTAGGGGTAATCTGTGGGGTTTTTTGTTTTTTTTTTTTTGCAGTTTTATGAGAAGCATGAATTAATAGCTTGCAGTGGTATAACCTTATGGAAATTATGAATATATGTCATGTATATTATCTGCTGTGTGTCTCTGACCTCTGGCATGGCTTATTTAACAACAATCACCACTTCCCCAGGCCGCTGAAAGTGGTGGGAAACCACAGAGGATCAGAAACCTAACAGCAAAAAGGCCAAATGTGAGGATTCGAAAACATCTGTGAATGTCCCACTCTGTCCTTCCAGCTATTTTCCAAAACCAAATGTAATTTTTATTTATTTATTTTTTAAGATTTTATTTATTTATTTTTAGACAGAAGGTAAGGGAGGGAGAAAGAGGGAGAGAAACATCAATGTGTGGTTGCCTCTCACGTGGCCCCCACTGGGGACCTGGCCCGCAACCCAGGCATGTGCCCTGACTGGGAATCGAACCTGCAACCCTTTGGTTCGCAGCCCACGCTCAATCCACTGAGCTACACCAGCCAGGGCCCAATGTAATTTTTAAAAATACATGCTCCTAGTTTCCTTTTTTTTTTTTTTAATTTATTGATTTCTTTAGAGAGAGAGGAAGGGAGAGAGAGAAGCATCGATTTGTTTTTCCATTTATTTATGCGTTCATTAGTTAATTCTTGTATGTGCCCTGACTGGGAATCGCACCTAAACCTTGGTATAACGGAACAGTGCTTTAATCAACTGAGTTACCCAGCCAGGGCCCTATTTTCCTATTAATTCAGTACTGAGAAGTAACTATTTCCATCAATACCAGGACACTTTTTTTGTTATTGCTGTTAATATTCCTATGGTACTTTTCTATGTAGTCTGTCCTTTATCTTTGTGGTAAACTTCAAGGTTGAAGGTGAAGGAAAGTAGGTGATTATGGAGAAAATAAAGTGGAAAGAAAATTTATTTTATTTTCAAATGGGAAAATTCAGCCCTAGAGAAGTGGAATAATTAGTCAAGACCACAGAGTGAGGTCTGGTAGTGATACCTTTACCCTCTAAGATTACCCAACGTCTAAGATTCTGTCTTATTTCTATTACAGTCTGTCATTCTAAGGTCCTCTCTGCTGCCCCATGAACAATGCTGCCTGTGGAATCTCCGTAGCATAAAAGCAGATACCCACCTTGGCCAAGATAAATAAGCACAGATAGGGCCGGGGTCAATGTGACCTTCTTTGCCCCATTATGAAATCTGAGCTGGCTTTGCTGGGCAGTTAAGAGATGAGAGTTTCCATATTAATACACATATCTATGTGCCAAGCCTTGGAAACAAAAGCTAAGAATGTGGCATGGGGGAGGAGGTGGGATAAGAGATAGCAGTCTGGACTTAGAGTCCCTTCCCTTTGTCCAGGTCCTGCGAAAGATAATTAAATTCCTAGGTTAGAGCAAGACCAAAAAAAAAATATTTCTATGTCTAAAGAGAGAAAGTATATGCCATTATTAGGGTATGTCAGCCTGTGATTATATGCAAAAGTGTATGTGGGTGTCTGTACCTTATGTTCTGTGAGTTCACAAGTATATATGTGTCCCAGTGTGTCTGTGGTTTAGTCATATTCACACGAAGATCTTGCATGTGTGGATGAAACCACCACCACCTCTCTAATACTCACATCAGCTGCCTTCTTCTCTGCCAGCTCCAGCTTCTCCTGGGCGTCCTTCAGAGCTTCAGAATACTTGTCCAGCTCATCTTCAGTCCCTTTCAGCTTCTTCTGCATAGCTGCCAGCTCATCTTCCAGCTAGAGGAGGCCCAGGAGTCACACACAAGGCATACACACAGAACAATGCAGGCTCAGACCCTGGGATCTTCCTGACAGACCCCTGAGCTGAGCTTCTACTTTATCTCCCCCAGAAAGACATACTTTCTCTCTAGTCACTGCCAGCCAACTGCCCCAGGAATTATGCTGGCTTTGGCCTATGACCCAATGATCTCTGATCCTAAGATGACCAAGCCATGCTGGGTTTCTAAGTCTCTGGGATAATAAATACATTAAGGTATAGGTGCCTATAACTCCATCTAAGGGCAGAGAGATGCTGCATGCCGGGCTCCCACCTTTTCCTCTAGAAAAGGGTTCTTCCAAAATGTGCTCTACTCCCCCTTAAATCAATGAGACCTGCTGTATCTCAGAAGGGGGCCACTGACTTTCCCACGATCACACAGGTAGTCTGAGTCAAATACCCTAGTTGTCCTCTGCCTGCCCAGTAAGCCGAGGGAAGCAGATGAGTTTCTCCCACCCAGATAAGGAGCTGGTACCAGTGGTCACTGCCTTTTCCATGAAGGTTCTCTTCTCTTGCATAGTCTTGCTCACCAGTAGGTGAGAGACACCAGCACCAGTGCCTACCTGTTTACTTCTTTCTTCTGCCTGCTTCTGCTCAGCTTCAGCTTGCTCTGCCCGATCCAGAGCATTCTCCTTGTCCAGCTTCAGCATCTGCATCTTTTTCTTGATGGCCTCCATCACGAGCAGTGACTGTTGGTGAGCTCACCTGGTAACACGGGGCACTGGAGACTACAGCAAGAAAGGAGGTGCTGCTGGCTGAGTGACTAGGAGTCCCCCAGACTTGAGCCTTTATCTCTGCTCATAGCTCCACCTCTTGTTCCTAATATGGTCCTTCAGGCTCCTTCCAGTCCATCATTGTTCTCCTGGGGGAACACAGGGTGAGACACTTTGATGGACTGACATCACCAGCAAAGAAAAAAAATTGAGAACAGCTGAGGCTGAGTTTAGACAATGGAAAGTGGGGGAGGGGACAGGCCCTGAAACTGACCCTGAAACTTTCCACTCTGGCCAGCTCTATGGGTGTTTTAAAAGAGCAGGGAGAGGGGAGGGGAGAATACTGAAACAGAGGAGGGTACTTTGGCAATTCTAGAATGGTAGTTTTCACTCAGAGGGTCCTAGTTGCTCTTCAATTTCCTCTTATCCTCACCTGGACCGTCTTGGATCTGATCGGACTCCATCGGTTGGGTTTTACCTTTTGATTCCTGGTATCCAAGAAGCTTGAGCAACAGTGAAAGGGGAGATCACTCATGATCTTTGACAATTCCCCCAAATCCCCAGATCAAATTACTGTGTTATTTCTAGAGTCTTTAATTGGCAGGGAGACAAGTTTCTCCCCCTTAAGAGCCACAGAGGAGGAGTAACAGGGCAGGGTGGAGATCTGGAAGGCCATCCGCGAGCTTCAGGTGGGGTGGTAGAGAGAATCAGGGCAGGGTCAGAGTAATCCAGATAGGATCATGTCCTCTTTCCCCATAGTGATCTTTAAATAGAACGTTGATACCCACACAGACCAAGATCTGTATCCCTCCCTGCTCTTCTCACCTTCTGCTCCCTTCGTATCCTCCACCCTCACCCCCCACACACTCATCATCCTAATCCTCATTACCAGTTCTTTTCTCCCCAGCTTAGTTCCAGGCCATGCTCATTCTTCCACTTGGAGCCTCGTTATGGACAGGTGGCAGTTCATTCCAGTATACTGGCAACATGCAATCTGAGAATATGCCAGGGGAGAGGGAGACACTCTTCAAGGTGACCAGAGCTATGAGGGAAGAATATAAGCGGCTCTAATTGGTCATTATGTCACGGATAGATGGGTGGTGTTAATACTAAGCCCCAGCAATGGGGGAGACTGAGACAGAAGGCAAAACTGGAGTCCACTCTTGAGAGCTTCCAGTCAGTAGCGGTAGCTGGCAGATAGGCCACCATTAGCTGACTCTCGAAGGAAAGAGAAACCAAAGACTCCTACTGTGGGACTAAGGAGCAAGACAGTCGCAGGGTCAGGAAGTGGTGAGTAACAAAGGAAGGGGGTTAGACACTGGATAAAGAGGGAAACACAAGTACAGGAGATCAGAGATATATCACTTTTGGTACAAGGGAAAGATATAGGAAGATTTTTTTTTTCTTAAAGATTTTATTTCTTTATTCTTAGAGAGAGGGGAAGGGAGGAAGAAAGAGAGGGAGAGAATCATCAGTGTGTGGTTGCCCCTCACATACCCCCTACTGGGGACCTGGCCAGCAGCCCAGGCATGTGCCCTGACGGGGAATCGAACTGGCGACCCTTTGGTTCACTGGCTGGCACTCAGTCCACTGAGCCACACCAGCCAGGGCAAGATATAGGAAGATTTGATACTCAGATAAATGCCAGCTCTTTCCTGCTATCGCACCAGCCCTCCAGCTTAAGACTGAAATCCATGTAGGCTGTTCCCAAAGGGTTCCTGGAGAGAAGAGGTTCAGTAAAAAAGATAGAAGCCCCAGAACCCCAGAGGTAGGAGAGAGTATGATGCCAAATTGCCCACTGCTGTAAGAATATGTTTGACATTTAGTTGGTTCCTATTAAACAACCCAATATCAAACATATCACACAGAAACAGGCAGGAGAGCTTTGGTGGTCATCTGCCTCTTCCCCACTGCAAAGAAAGGACAGAGAAGAGACAGCAGGTACCAAGCATGGCTAGACGAGGGCCATCTCCTTAGGGAGGGCACTGACTCCCCTCTGCCTCCCAAGACAGCCCGTTCTTACTCATCTGACCTTCGTGCCATTCCTGTCTCAGCTCCTCTCTTACCGGTGCCTGGCCTTTGCTAGATCACGTTGGCCTGAACCAGGAAGGATATCTGGCAGGGCTCCACATCCGGGCACCTATCCTTCCCGAAAGCTCCCACTCAGAGTTTCTTCCCCTGCTGTCACGGCCCCAGCACCCCGAGGATTAGGAGTGTCAGCAGCTCCTTGTCAGCCTTGCCACCTGCTCTCTTCCACTCCCTTTCATCTGTCCCGGGGCTTTTGGGGGGTGGGGCATGGGGGCTTGCACATCCTGCTCTATCCTCCCAGCAGGGCTCCTAACCTTTCCAGATCACTTCCACAAGACAGCTGAGGGCCTTCCAGTGGCCACCATCCTGGAACCTTTCTGCTCTTAAGTACTACAAACGAGTAGCTGTAAGAGTGAGAAACTTCTAGAATGCTTGGCTGCTTCTTCCCATCATTTTGTCTCTTCTCACCTTCTCCCCATGTCCTCCAGGCATCCTCCTTAAAGTCACCCTTGGATGTCCAGAAGAGAAGAGTGACCTGTCTTACTGGCAGGCTCCAGCCTGGGCTCCAAAGAAGATTTATGGTCTCCCCTGCCTGGCTAATTGAAACGAAGACTTTGGAAGACCAAAGGTAAGGGAGGAAACCCCCTCCGTCAGGAAGCAACCTGCAGTCCTTAGGACTCTCCCCTTCTGAGGCTTTTTATAACTTCTGGGTTGGCTTCTCTAAGGGTCTTCCAGCCTGTTTACTTTCCGGGAGATCTTTCTTCTGAAGAGCGTCAGGTCTGTTGAGTATCATGTGGCACGCAGATGCTTCTTTCTACTGCGGCTGAGAGGTGCCCAAGTTATAGCTGCACTGGGGGCTTGGGTGGAGTCTGGGTGTGGGGGGAGGATGCTCTGCTTTAGCCCCCAGGCCTGTTCCGTGTGTCCTTGTTCATATTAGCCTGAACACCCTCCTCCCTCCACACACGCACGCGCGCACACACACACACACACACACACACACACCAATTCCACAGTGCCCTTGATGTAGATCAATAGCTTGTCCCAAGCCCCAGTCACTCCCTGTTGTGTGGCTCTTGCCTTCCAGGCGAAGACTAACAAATGGGTATATAAGCCCCAGGGTGCCTACCCGTGGTGGTATCTAATGTCCTTGCTCCTTTATGGCTCTCAGTGGGGGGTTGTGTGTAATTGTTACTTTCCTGACCTTCCTTTTTACCCTTACTCCTTAAGTTGTAGTTCTCTTCTCTGGGAACCTAATCATCCTGGAGAGCCAGAGGCTGAAGGGAGAGGCCAGGAAAAGGACTAGCAGGAATTGAAAGGACTTCAGTGTTTGGGGCACTAGGGGAACAGAGGCAGAGACAGGAATATTGATGTAGGAGGGTAACAGGTCTCTTGAAAGGAGACTCTGGACGGCATAATTAGGCAGAAACATCAGATGGCCACTGATGGAAGTTTCCTAGCTCTCCTGGGAGTTACTGTCTATGCAGCTATTTCAAACAAGACTAGGCCATCCCGAACCAGAGGAGCTGGGGAAGGCACCAATCACAGAGGGAAAAGGGACTGGACGGGTATGATGGGGTGAACTACTCAGCTGATGTGATGAGAACAGACAGACTAGGCAGAGAGATCAGAGGCTACGGGCTCTGAAGGGGCCAGTCTGCCAATACTGGAGCCAGCCTGGCACTGACAAGCCCTGGGGAGAGAGGCCAAGGTCAGGGATCAAGGCAGAGGGGGTGGGGTATTCTGTGGGTCCAAATGAACAGAGGAAAGAGAAATAAACAGGGGTTGATGAGGAAGTGTGGTGGGAGGTGAGGGGTAGCCATTAATAGAGAAGAAATAAAACGGAACTTATTGTGGGGTAGGATGAGGGTTGAAAAAGTAATTTCCCTCTTACCTTCTAAGTCTAGCTGAGCTGATAAATCCACAGAGACAGGTTAACAGGAAAAAAATGCCCAAAGTTTATTACACAAATGCACATGGTGGGTGGTGCCGTAAGAATGAGACCAGAAACAGATCGGGCAGTTGAGGCTTAAATGCCATTCTGGACAACGGAGAAAAGGGAGCAGCGGTCTGGGATCTCGCGTGGGAAAAACAGGCAATTTACAGGGAGGTGAGGAGAGTGGAACACACTGGGATATTGATTTTACACAGGGGAATCTGGTCGACAGGCCTCTGGGTCCTTCCTATCTTATGCTAAGGTTTCCTTCTGAGAGCAGCTTTTCCATCCGAATCTCAGGCAGGAAAGGGGGAGGGTCAAAGGTTCTGAGTCTTTTGTTTCATAATGATCAGCTTATAGTCAATATTCCAAAAGACACATTTTGAGTGGCAAAACTTTGGTCACCTTCAACAGGAAAATGTCATTTTGGGTTACCATTTATTGGGCAGTATGTACCACTCCTTTGCTAAATGCTTTATTTAATCTCCACAAGCAACCCGAAAAGGTAGGCATTACTTCTGTGACCCAGAAAGTTAAAGCAACTTGCTTAAGGCCACACAGGCAGTAAGCGACAGAGCCAAGATTCAAACCCAGATGTGTTGTGTTAAAGCCTCTGCTGACGCCGGGCTCTGCTGCACGCGTGCGCGAGGCCGAGGGCAGCTGGGAGACAGATTCGAGAGCTGACGAAAGAAGTGAAGGCGAGATGGACCTGCCGGGAACTGAAGGCGGAAGAAACGGAGACTGTCTCAGGTCTGTGCTTTGAATCCAGGCCCCGTGCATGTGGTTCCATCCCCTATAAAACCTGTCATTACTTGTTCAACGCCTGCCTTCCACCAGCCTGTGAGCTCCATGCCTTGCTTGGTGTAAGACCTCATGAGTAGTTATTGACTATAGATAAGAGGGCTTGGGAAGCAGGGCTGATGGGGGCTGGAGGATGAATGAATGGATATATAGGACAGAGACGGGGACAGGTATAGAATGGAGAATTGCCTTTGAGCTGCGTAAAGGGACTAACATGGGAACTGTGCTGTGCCTGGGTGACAGGGAACCTCCCGAGAGAAAAGGAAGCATACTTACCGTGTGCCAGGCACTGGGCTTGCTCTCCGCATACACTTATTTAATCCCCTTAATGTCCTATGAGATGGGTACTGTCCTCATTTTCAGTAGAGGAAACTGAGGCTCAGAGAATTAACTTACAAATGGTGACAACATGAATCCACAGCTGACTTCCCACCAGTGCTCTTCCCCTGTACCCTGCTGCTTCTCTGTGCTCATCAGTAGGGTGTTAGGGAGCAGGAAGGAGCAGCTCTGAGAGTTGATGTGAAAAATATAGATTGAGGGATGGAGACAGACTTGTGGGAAAAGGGAAAGAAAAAGTGTGAGTTTTGCAGTGAAGACACAGCCACAAGAAGTAGAGCGCAGGAAAGATCAACGGGAAAGGACGAATGACCACTTTGGATGTAGATGGCAAGGTGAGAGAACAGGAAAGAGCGTTTGAGAGGGACTACGTCACAGTGATGATGTGCTGAGGCAACTGTTACTGACTGCAAGATGGGGGTCTCTCCATAGATACAAGGAACAAGCTAATGGTTCCCAAAGGGGAAGCGGTGGGAAATGGGAATTTCATTTTATTTTTTAATGGGGGAGGGGGGGCTTTCTCTGGTTTGGGATGTCATTTGAATGTAAAGTGACTCTACATACATTTATATGTAAAGTAAAACATATACATATATCTAGATATATATATATACACACACACACTGATACATACATATAGATATATGTATCCGTGTTTTCCAGTATTTTTCAAATTTTGAATGTCTTTAGATTTAATGCTCTTTCCAGTCCCTATAAATTCCACAACTACTTATTTCCTTACGTCTGTTATATTACCTTCGTGATCCCTGAAGGCATTTGAGATTGGAACCCTGTCATTTTGCAGAGGTGTGAATTTGGGCTCAGAGGAAAGAGACTTAGCCCAAGATCCCACAATAACTGCCTGGCTCAAAACCTAAAACCCAGGCCTCCTGACACTCGAGCACCACAGTGCCTGTAGGCTGAGAGCTACTCTTGGAGTTATCCGTCCAAGTGTACAGAAAAAAAATCAGTGTAGGTGAGATCTGAGAGGTGGTGAGCAAATCCAGGAAGTTAGATATTTAGACTATGGTAACAGTGAATGAGCACTTTTGAAATAAATCAAGATTTAGGGCTGCAAGAATGAGCCAAGTGGTCTAAGTATGAACCTTACAGGGGTGTCCAACCTTCTGGCAATTCAGCCACACTGGAGTAAGAGTTGTCTTGGGCCACACATTAAATACATTGCGACACGTAATCACAGAAAGATCTCCTAATGTTTTAAGTCAATTTACGATTTTGTGTTGGGCTGCATTCACAGCCATGCTGGGCCACGTGATGGATACCTCTGCAAGAGTTTAAGAGCTAGCTTCATTTATTAAACCAAATAAGGATTCTCTCCCATTGTCCATCTCTCCACCTCCCCTCCCCACACTTATATCAACACTGCATATCTCATTCTGACCACAAGGTGTCACTCTTGTTTTTACCACGGTTTTATAGATTGTTTTCCAAATAGCACCCGGGCTTGAGAGGTGTGAGTGAGTGGGCAGGTGACTAGCTCCAGGTGTGTTTTGGAAAGGAAGTTCCATGTGGTAGGGGCTCAAGAAGGGCAGGTTACTGGGCATGATGAAAATGGAAGGACAGTGTTTTGGATGGCTTCAGAGTCTCTCCACATAAAAAGCTTTGCCCTTCTGATTTAGTTCCTGCTGGTACTGCTGATGCTCCTTTTCAAACAGTTGGTGCAGGGCAGCCTGCCGGACCTGGTGGGGAGGGCAGAAGAGAGTGTGATATTTGCCCTCTATTTCATCTGCACCCCCTTTCTCATTCTCTTCCCCCTCCCCCTTTCTCATTCTCTTTTCCAGGTTGCTTTCCCATCTCTCTATCATGTTCTCTTGGACATGGGTCTGGACTTAGCTGCGACATAAAGAAAGGCAGCTTAGAGGCAAAAACCATTGGAGGAGAAGCCAATTTTTCTCCAGGGGCGAAGCCCCATGTCCAGCAAATATTTGCTGAGAACATACATGAACCAGGAACTCTGCCAGGTACGTGGAATACAAAGATGGTGACATGACAGCAATTGAAGACCCCAGAGTCTCACCAAGATGAGGGCTAGACTGAACTTTGGAACTTTGTAATGTTCCATCCTCAGCTGAATGCAAAGAATCTCTTAACAAAAAAGAGTTTAGGCATTTAGAATTAGAGTTAATGCTCTGGTGTAAAAGTGAAAACCTTAGAGGAAAATAAGATGGGCAAGTAATGGCAGAGACCAAGAGCTTGGGAATCCCAATGGGCATAGGAACAGAACAGTGGAGGAGACTTAAGGTCACCCTTGTTAGAACTCACCATCAGTAGTTGCTTGTTTGCCAGTGCCAGCTCCTCTACCATGATATCCCTCATCCTTAGGGTGGCATAAGGGTTCCTCCTCTGGCTCAATGTCATCTGCCACAGACAGTGAGTGTGTGAATTTCGCCACCTGCCCCAGGTACAGCGGTAGGAGTTAAACGGGTTAGAGTTAGGAGTGGAGACAAAAACCCCACCAGTCAGGTTGCTTCTTCACCAAAACCTCTGTAATGAGTCAGAAGACTGCAAACTCCTTGAAAGGGTAACTAGAGCTCACTTAGAACCTAGTTACCAAGTACATTATGTCCTTTAATCATCATAATAACCATGTGTCACAGATATTAATTTTTGCTTTATACAGACAAGGAAACTAAAAGTTCAGGTGAATTGCCCAAGGTCACTTAATGGCAGCCCTGGGTATCAAATCCAATCTAAGGATTAATTTCTTCCACCATACCAGTGATTCTCAACCCTGGCTAGACACATTTTGGAATGATCTGTTAAGGTTTTTAATACATAAAAGGAATATACATATATATTTTATAGTGTGTATCCTTTGCTCAGATAACCCCATGTTTTTAAAAATCAAGTATTTTTTACAGATGAGTGGAAAATTAAATCCATACAGAAATAAAGTAAATAAAAAGTGAAAGCCTTTCTTCTGCCCTAGTCCTTCTCAAGTTACCAGTTTCATGTAT
Source organism: Micronycteris hirsuta (assembly GCA_004026765.1). NCBI lineage: Eukaryota > Metazoa > Chordata > Mammalia > Chiroptera > Phyllostomidae > Micronycteris > Micronycteris hirsuta. The sequence continues at coordinate 73,764 of PVJI01003928.1, read as the reverse complement.
CTCCAGAAGGTTTTTTCATATACCAGCAAGTATCTTTTTTTTTTACATAAAGTCATATTTATATAAGCAGTATTGCTTAACAAGTTGGACTTTTCATATCAGCACCTAGAGATTTCTTTCATTCTATTTAAAGGCTGCCTAGTATTTTTGTATCATAATATAACTAGCTGGATGATTTTTAGTTTTTTCACGTTTATAAACAATGCTGTTATGAATTTGCTTGTGTATGTACATTCTAGTGCTTCTGAAGGTATATATGTAAATTTCTAGGAGTTGCCAGTTCAAAGGATATGTGGAATTGAAATTGATCAATTTAATCAAACTGTCTTTGTAAAAAAGGCTACTTCAAACTCAAATCCCACTAAAATTACATGCACCCTTGTTACCTCAAATCCTTGCTATCTCTGGGTATACCTTTGAAACCTTAAAAAAAATCTTAATCCTATCCAATCCTGGACTATTTTAGTCAGAATCTTCTGGGTTAAGACCTAGGTATGTGTTTTATAAAAAGCTCCTCCAGGGCCCTGGCTGGTGTGGCTCAGTGGATTGAGCAGTGCAGTCCTGCAAACCAAAGGGTAACCAGTTTGATTCCCAGTCAGGGCACAGGCCTGGGTTGCAGGCCAGGTCCCCAGTTGGGGGCACACAAGAGCAACCACACAGTGATATTTCTATCTGTCTCTTTCTCCCTCCCTTACCCTTTCTCTAAAAATAAATAAAATCTTAACCCCAGGTAAAGGAAATATAGAGCCTGATCTTTTGAGTTTTCTCATTCATTCAACAAATACTGCATCCCTATCACATGATTAGTACAATGCCAAGCAACAACTAATTGCTCCAGTTTTCCTTTAGAGAATGGTAAGCAGAGAGCAATAAAAACCACTGTCTATACAGCCTAACCGATCGGGCACTAAGAAGCTGATCTCTGCTAGTGAGAATAGAGCTGCTTCTAGCAGCCCCCATACCTGCTTTCCTTATTGATGAGCCCCTAGCAAGATGAAGCAGAGCTGAGAGGTGGCTCAGGGACAGGAGGGTAAAAGGTCAAGCTGAAGGGTAAGGGAAGAAATAGAAGCAGAGATTACCTGTCAACCATCTTCTTAAGTCCTGGGGCCCTTTGAAAACTCTGCAAGAAAAGGCAGTTATGATGATCTGTCTTTATCCCAGTACCTCACCCCTAGTAGCCTATTCTAGTGGGAGACACACAGATCTTTCTTTGGAGAGGGGTCAGTTTCCTAAGGGAGGTGGGAAGGAAGCTCTGCTCTTTTCAGAATGGATCAGAGAACAGGTAAGGCTTGGTATGGCATAAATACTTGAATACCTACTATGTGCCAGACATAGTCTCCCATTCCTCTTATATCAAGGGCCTCTCTCACAAACCTCAAGGGAAATCCCCTCCAACCCAACCCCTTTCCAACTCTGCATACCTCATCTACCTTTGTTTCCTTTTCCGCAGACATGTCTACAGACTTGCTTGATATGGTCTTGGGAGACTGAGCAGGCTCTGTTTGGTTCAGTCACCAAGGTTTCAGTTGTCATAACAACATTTAGGCTTCCAACAATGACCCTACTAGTTGATTGGTCACCTGGCCTGTTGCCCTGGAGATCTGAAGGGAATCCTAGTTCTCCAGGCTTCTATTAGTGACACAGGCAATCTTATAAGAACCACAATCCCAATTTTAGGATTTCTTCTGTTGGGATCCCATGGTGTATCTGTATGGTACCCAGTCCTACCAATTTTCTGAAGGCAAATCCTCACACTGTACCCTATTAGGCAGGTGCAGAGAACATATCATATGCCTGTTTTACTAAAAAGCAACTATAAATGAATTAATCATATGCTTTATTGTTTAACTGTTCATTTTATTAATTTGTGAAGTCAGACCAGTGCATCAGTCTGACCATTCTTGTCCTGTCACCCCGATTCTCTCACCTTTGGGATTATTTATAGTCTGGACAAAGGCAGATAAATTATGATCAAAACCAAGTGAGGATTTTTTAAGAAAGCTTGAAGGAAACATTAAGAAAAATATCTGATTTCAACTCCAGAAAAAAGGGCTACCAGGGGAAAGTAAAAGTCTTAACTGATGTTTTGAAACTGGCCATAAGAAAGGCTTGGAGAATGATCCTCTAGGCATGAGCTCTAAGACCTCTGGACACGATGTGAGCTTCAGTTGATCCAGTCTGGACATGCTGAGCCAGGGGACCTGAAGGGCGCCTGGCAAGCACAATTCAGTCTTTCTGGCTCCATCAACAGCCAAGAGTCCTTCTGTACCATCACAGAGTACTCTCCAGTGTGTTATAGTTGTCCTTAAAGCTCTTCAATTCAAGGAAGTGCTTGGCACGTTTACTCTTCTGACTGGAGGGGAGGTATGTCACCTGGATGGTTGTTGGGGAAACTTCAGGAGACTGGGTTAGGTCTTTGGCTGCTGACTGATGTTGTCGCTGAGAGCTCCCACTTTGTGCTTTGACCCTGAAGAATACAGAGGGCAGACCATGACGAACAGGGTAAGGACTAATGGAAGAGTACAATTCAAGGCTCATAAATGCAGCTGTAGCCACAAACGGTCTCTTGTTCTAGCTTATAAACTAGTCACTAAAATCCCATCTGGTAGCTTAGAAATACCACAGAAACCAATTTTCCCACTGGGTTCCTGCCTCTGGCTCAACCTTTTCATCTCACTATGCTTAGAGATTACTTTGCGCTTTACCAACATCTAATTTACTAACATCCCAATATCCCTTCATGGTGGTATCACCACCATTTTGCAGGTTAGGAAACTGAGGGTCCATTAAGTAACCTGCTTGATGTCACAAAGCTAGTATGTGACAGAAAGCTGGGAGTCAAACCTAAGTTTGTCAGATTTCAGAGCTTATACCATTTTCCCCACTGAACCTTTCTGGAAGCTAGAAATCAGAGACTAAATTAAAAGAAAAATGTAGTAAAATGAAATAAAATTTGCCATCTTAACTATTTCCAAATGTTTACAGTTCAGTAGTGTTAAGTACATTCACACTGCCGTGCAACCAACCTCCAGAATTCTTTTCAACTTGAAAAACAAACCCTACCTACTAAACACCTCCCTATCCTCCCTCCCCTCCAGCCCCTGGCAACTACCGTTCTCATTTCTATCTCTATGAATTTGACTTCTCTAGGCATCTCAAGTTAAGTGGAATCATATGGTATTTGTCTTTCAAAAAAACAATTTTGAACAGGCCTTCTGCCTGACTTCTAGACTAAATACCATTTTCCATCCTCTCTGCATGTTCATTTTCATTACCCATGTAAGTAGTTTTTGCTTGGACCGTTTATCTTTAGGAAAAAGGTAGTTTATTTTTAGGGAAAGAGGAAAAACAGGATAGACATACACACTATTGTTTGAGAAGTTCCATATTCAACCCAGCAGAAAACATGGATTCTTTCTTTTCATGGCTGTTAACTTTTTACTCTAGATTGGACTTCCCTCTTTACCCTTTAACATCTGCACAAACAACATCATGAAGCTGTTAGTATGTATTTAAAACATTCCCAGACAAAAATCGTGATTCCTCTCTGTGGTGACGTCCTTTGTTTCAGAAGAGGGTTACTAAAGCTTGAAGTGGTATAAAAAATGGGTGGCCTTTCATTATTTTTATCACACCAAGACACACTGGAGGACCCTGGAAGAGAAGGAATCTTTATGTGTTGAAAAACTTTCTTTTAATACCAACTCTGACATTTTACTGAGCTGGGCCAAAAGCAGGGAAAAAAAAAATGGTGCAAAAAAAAGCAGAAATTTCCCTTATTAGCTTATAGAGCAGCATCTGCTTTCCAATGCGAGCAAAAGGCAGTCTTAATAGTTTAGGATAGGGGTGTTAAACTCATCGTCAACGGGGGCCACATCAGCCTCGCGGTTCCCTTCAAAGGGCTGAATGTAATTCTAGGTCTGTAATAAATGCAACTACTCCTTAACAGATAAACAAGAGCTTGGTACTGCCACCAGGCAGAAACTAGGTGCTGGGCTGGATAAAACAAGGTGGAGGGCCGGATTCGGCCTGCGGGCCTTGTGTTTGCCACCCGTGGTCTAGGGCCTAACAACTTTTATGTTATCATGGAGTTTGTTCCTATTGCTTTATGAAAGCTGTCTCACTGTGGGAACAGTCCAGCACTACCGTATTCTCTAACCAGTCCCTCTGTGTTGTGACATGTTCCTCTTTAAACTCACACTGTGGCCAGCTCACTCAGAGCCTCCTGATAGCGCAGGTATTCTCTCTGGCCAAAGACCTGAGGGAAAAGAAAGGAAGAGTGAGGCTCTCTCAGTCTGGAGATCCCTTTAGCTCCCTGGAGGAAAAAGCGGCCACACAACTTACCCCTGTCCCATGGCGGGCTGTCTCATAGCCGTCCAGCAGGGTATCGATGAGGGCCTTGCGCACACCCTTGAAAGGAGTGCTAGTGTTTCGAAGGTCTAGCAGGTAGGAGCGAAAATTCTTGCCCAATAAGGAACGAGGATGCCGGCCTTCAGCATGAAATGGGATCTCTGAGAAGATAAACAGCACAATGATACCCCTGCTCCCATTTGTTAGTCTTTGTATTTAATTTCTCAAACTTTGAAATGGGTCCAATGGAAGAATTGGAGGAAAATTCTAAAGAATTAAGACCAGAGATATAGAGCTGTGTCTGAGTTGTCATTTGGTGGTGGCAACACAACTATGCTATACCAATGATACACAATAGTGTCACTGTCCAATTTACCCTCCTACTTACTTACCCTGCCTTTAAGATATAAACCACAGGTTGCAAACACAAGGCCCGTGGGCCGCCTCCACCTTGTTTCTACGCAGCAGCAGCACCAAACTCTCACTTAACTGTTAACACATTTCGTACCGCATAGAAATCTCGAAGACATACGCCAGGGACCACACAATATTGGGCAAACTGCACGTTAATTAAATCATCTCGTGATGTGGTCCTTAACAGATGGCGCGCGAAACACGAGAAAACTCGTGAGCGGTACGAAAAGTGTTAAGTAGTTACATTTATACAGTCCTAAAATTACATTAGGCCCTTTGAAGGCAACCACAAGGGTGATGAGGCCCCCAGTGAAAATGAGTTTTGACACCCCTGATAAACTATGTTTTGGTAGACACAGTATATATGATGATGGTCACAGAATAAAAAATGTTCAAGCCCTGTCTGGCATGGCTCAGTGGATTAAGCACCGGCCTGCGAACCAAAGGGTCACTGGTTTGATTCCAGTCAAGGCACATGCTTGGGGGCGTGCGAGAGGCAGCTGATCGATGTATCTCTTGCACATCAATGTTTCTTTCCCTCTCTTTTACCCTCCCTTTCTTCTCTCTGAAAATAAATAAAATCTTTAAAAAATAAGTAAGTGATATCTTTAAAAAATGTTCAAGATCTATTTTTGGTTTAGCAAAAAAGCCTTGTCTTGTGGAAAACAAGTAAATCACCACCATCCAGTGCATGAAACTAAAGGTCTAAAGAACAAATCAAACCCAGACTCTCTGGAGAAGAAATACCTTGCCTACATCATTTTCTTATGCAAAACAGGTACCTAGTACTCTCAAAACTCTAGGAAATTCCTACTAGCCAGGGGTGTGCAGAAATGACAAATTCTAACATACATAAAGTCAGTTCCTCTCTGTCTTCCCCAAATAAGCTTTCAGGATCCAGAATGACTGGCCAAGTAGACCTTACCAGAGACACGGATTGCATCCAGCGCTTTCATCCTATACAAATAGTTGTAGCAACCTGTTGAGAAAGAGTGGTCTCAGATATAACCCTCCAAAAAGTCTCTGAACTCCACCAAGCTAATAAACTGCCTCCCCATGTCATATACCCAGTAAGAGGAACCAGAGCTGCTGGTTTTGCAAACAGCTATGGTATAACTTTGAAAGCAAAGAATTCTGAACTTGTGGGATTCTTCACTGAAGTATCCTCCAAGAACATGCCACATACTCTGATTTCCCTGGGTTTCCAGCTGTAGCAGTCTTGCATCATCGTCCGCAAGGAGCTGAGGTTCATACTTGATATCCTGAACCCTGGAGAGTCGAATGTCAATCTCCTCTTTTAAGTCCTGTCCACATAGAGAAAAGAATACACAATCACTTACCCTGTAATCTGCTTTTCATCAGTCTGGAAAGGGAGCACACCAAATGAGCAACCAAGATAACAGAAGCAGAGAAAATATTCACTTGGCTAATGACATTGCAGGACTCAAGAATTTCAGAATGGGCCCTGGCTGGTGTAGCTCAGTGGATTGAGCGCGGGCTGGGAACCAGACAGTCCCGGTTCGATTCCCGGTCAGGGCACATGCCTGGGTTGCGGGCCAGGTCCCCGGTGAGGGCCATGTGAGAGGCAACCATACATTGCTGTTTCTCTCCCTGTCTCCCTCCCTTCTCAAGGCAACAACACACTGATGTTTCTTTTCCTCTTGTTCCTTGTCTAAAATAAATACATAAACTCTTAAAAAAAAAAAAAGAATTTAAGAAATAGGATTTGGATTTAAGAACTTCTCCAAATTATATGTCTCTAAGTCAGACCTTTTAACTTGCCAGAATTCTTTCAACCTCTACAACATCAGCATTATTTCTGACTTTCAACTGGATTTAGAGGACTCCTATTTAGGTATTATAAAGAACTTCCTGAGCTGGAAAAAAAATCAGCAACTAGAAGTCATAATCTACTCTAAAAATCTATAAGGAGTCCTGTATGTGTCTTATAATAATTTGGGAACTACCATCTATCTGGTGGACCACAGAAATTCTACAGAATTTCTTCTAGAGTATATTTATTTTTTTAAGTAGGTAATTCATATACATGGTAAAAATTTAAAAAGGTACTTGCCGTGCTGGGTGGCTCAGTTGTTTGGAGCATCCTCCCATACACCAAAAGGTTGCAGATCTGATTACCCGTTAGGGCATATACCTGGTTTGTGGGCTCCATTCCTGATCAGGGTGCATCCAGTAGGCAATTGATCAATGTTTCTCTCACACATCAGTGTTCCCACCCCCCACCCCCCAAAATCAATACATATTCTCAGGTGAGGATTAAAAAAACGGTACTGAAAAGTGTCCCTCCCCTCACTTATCCAGATGCAACTAGTTAAGTTTCATGGTCACCTCTTACTTAAGAGGGTTGCTAGAGCCCCAGTAGATTTTTTTGGTAACTTTTAATACCTGTATGTACATTTTAAATATCATCAAGAAAAACACTTGCATGCTTGCTTCAGCAGCACATGTACTAAAATGATAACAATACACAGATTAGCATGGCCCCTGTGCAAGGATAACATGCAAATTCATGAAGCATTCCATGTTTTAAAGAAAAGATGGGCACCTGCATCCACTATCCAGTTCACGAACTGGAACATTACCAGTGAGTTTGAAGCCTTATGGGCCCATCTCTGAATGCAACCCTTCAATCTTAATTTGTAGTCTTAATTTTCTTCAGTTTTATCACATCATCCTAAATAAGATGTTTAATTTTGCCTAGTTTTGAATTTTATACAAATGGAAAAATACTTTCTGAATTCCTCTGCAACCAGTCTTTTAAATTTTAAATAGCCTTTATTGAGTGTGAATTTACATGCAATAAAATGCATCCAACCCAATCAAGGTACAAACATTTCCATCACCCCCAAATGTTCTTCATATCCTTTTGCAGTTAATCTCCCCTGCCAGACTGCACTGATGTGCTTTTTATCAATGTAGTTCTGCCTGTTCTAGAATTTCAGGTAAATGGAATAGAACCATATGGCACATATTCTTTTGTGAATGGCTCTTTTTCACTTGGGATGTTTTTGACATTCATTCCTGTTTGTGACTTACATTCACAAATATTTTGGAGATTCTTTTGTGTTCATACACTTATCTTCAGTTTATTTTCATCCTTTTTAAATTTTTATTTTTTTAACCCTCACCTGAGGACATTTTTTCATTGCTTTTACAGAGAGGGAGAGAAACATCGATGTGAGAGAAAAACACCGCATCGACTACCTGCCATATGCGCCCAAACCCACAACCCTACAGTTAACAGGATGAAGCTCCAACCAACTGAGACACACTGGCCATGGCTTTATTTATTTTTCAATTTATTTTAGAGAGAGAGGGAGGGAAAAAGAGAAATATTGACTTGTTGTTCCACTTATTTATGCATTCATTGGTTGATTTTTGTATGTGCCCTGACTGGGGATCAAACTCACAACCTTTGTCTAATTAACTGAGCTATCTAGCCAAGGTAATTTTCATTCTTTATAGTACTTCAGAATACAAATATATAATTATATAGCCATTCTCAAGTAGACATTTGGATTAATAATTTCTTTTAAAAACATTACAAAGAATGCTACCATGAATATTCTTGTACATGTCTTCTGCACACATGAACAAAAATTAATTTATGATAGGAGTGGAACTGCTGGGCTGTGTTTTAGGTATATATGCAATCTTACAAGGTAATGCCCAATTATTTTCCATAGTAGTTTAACTAATTTTTACTTCCACCAACAATGGACGTGAATTCAGATAAAGAGAATTTTTAAAAGCAAAAGGAACCTGGTCTCATCTAGTCCGGGAGGTTCCTAAATACTGTATTCTGCTGGCTGTAATGTGCTCCCATGTTTCTGGTCCAAACTTTCAGGAAAAAAAAAATCTTTCCATTTTTAATTCAATTGTGTATTTATTTATATTTAGAAACAAAACCAATTATTGTATTCCAGGGTATTACTTTGCATACAGATAATTGTTATTACTTTACTAGAGTTACACTTTTAACGCATTAGCACAAATAAAAGAATTAAAAATATTTATATAGATACAGAAGTAGTACTACCCAGAAATAATGTCCATTCTTATTTTTCCCTCAAAAATTTTGGCAAAAATGCCCTGACTGGTGTAGCTCAGTGGATTGAGCGCAGGCTGGGAACCAAAGGGTCCCAGTTCGATTCCCAGTTGGGGCACATACCTGGGTTGCAGGCCAGGTCCCCAGCGAGGGCCATGTGAGAGGCAACCATACATTGCTGTTTCTCTCTCTCTCTTTCTCCCTCCCTTCCCCTCTCTCTAAAAATAAATAAATAAAATCTTAAAAAAATTTTTTTTTTTTTTTTTGGCAAAAAAGTGCACATTATACATGGCAAAATACGGTAGTCAAAAGTTTCGAATGGCTCATGATGTATTGGAAGCCAGCCCTATAACTCTCTCATGGGAGGCAGCAGGCATTTGGAGAACTGTGGGAATGTGGAAGAAGTACTGTTGACGTTTCAGGCCATGCCACCTTCCTTGAGGTTTTCTCTGAAATATAGTAGCAAAGAACATGGAGGGGAGGGTTGATAGCAATGGTTAATGAAAGAACATTGGTCTAGGAACTGAGGAGTTGTATACTAGCTCTAGTGCTCCCACTAACCTGTTTAAGATCACTTAAAACAAATTATTGAGTACCTAATATGTGTAGGACCTGGTTTTACAGTGGTGAACAAAACTAGTACAGTGCTTGCATTCTTGAAGCTTACGGTTTAGTGAGAGGCATTAAACAAATATAAAATTAAACATAAAAGAAAATGTGGTAAAATGCTATCTAGAAAAAAATCAGGGGACTATGAGAAAACAACAAGAACACCTATTTTAAGTAGGTAATAAGCACCTTTCTTTGGAGGAAATAAAATTTAAGCTAAGATGGTAAGACCTAAAGAACAAACGAGCTAGTCAAGAGAAGACCAGAAATCATTCTAGGTCACAGTAACAGCACATGTAGAAGTGGGAAATTCAACCATTGTAGCCAGGCCCCAGTGATGAAGGGAGAACCATACAAAAGGAGGTTAGTAAGGCCAACAGGCACCTTTAACCTGGAAGTGGAAGACAGAAACAGCAGGATCGGGTGTGGTAGATTATCAAGAGCTGTGATTTAGAGGTGTTAGATGTGTTACTTGCCTGCCTATCAAACATCTAAATGTTAGGCAGGCAGTTGGATATAGAAGTATGGAACTCAGGCAAGAGGTTGGGATAGAGATAAAATTTCATCAGTAAATAACCAGGCCAAAAAAAGGGAGGCAATTACCTAAACAAATACAGACAAAGAAACCACCTGGTTATTCACTTTTTAAAATGTCTGGGTAAACTGTTTCATTTTCTTAGGTTTCAGTTTCTAATGTGAAAGTTGGAACTAGATGATCTGTGGAGCCCTTAGAAATCTAAAATTCTGCAGAGGCAACTTTTCTCATCGTGCTGGGGCTAATTTTACCACCCTCACCCCATTCTAAAACAAAATTTAAACAAACAAACAAACATAAAACACAGGGTAGTTTAAGCTGAACCAGGAAACAATACAAAAGTTGGGAATTTTAATCCAAGCTCTTCATTCTGCAGATGCAAAAACTCAAGTTCCTGAGTAAGCTACAGGCTATGCCAGAGCAGTAAACTGGTAAGCCAGGCCCCAAGCTAACCGTTATTGCTCAATCTACTAAGGTAAGCACGTGGGTAACTGGACAAGGAAATAGAGACTTAAGTCATTTCCAAAGGCAAAAGAAATCTCATTGTGCGCCTTAACAGATCTGGAGAACCAGGCCTATCCAGTGCCTTAAGGACCTACCTTGGGGGCATTGTGTCCCACAGGGACGTGAGGTCCCCTTCGGGATTTCATTGCAAAGCGCATGATTTGTCTCTTCACAAAAATAAAGAGCAGTACAAACACCTGTCCAAAAGATGTAAGAAAAATAAAGAATCTTAAATAAAAAGACAGTGAAAACAAGTAAAAATCATGTCTTCATTTTAGATCCCCAGATTCCGGTTCTCAGGGAGGTTTCAGGGGTATAACTTGGGCCAGCAAGGCCACCGAAGATGGGGTGTATAAAAGGAAACCAGGAGCGCGGAGGCGTGGGGATTCCCTTCCTTAGGATTCAGAGGGAGGATTCTCGACCAGGGGTGGGGCATTGTACGCCTAGGATAAGAGTCAAAACCCAGAAAAAGCGTAGGTGAGTGGGTGGAGAATGAGGTCAGGGAACTGCCTCATTCGAATCAGGGGCTCTACGAGGAGGGGCTCTACGGGGTCACACCCAACAGCAGGAATGGGTTAGGGGAATCTCCTCACCAGGCTCCCGTAGGCCATCACCAGCACGACATTCACGCCCGACAGCCAGTTACTACCAGACGCCATGGCCTCCCCACCCCGCGCAGAACTGCTCCAGTTTACCCCGCTGCCCTGCCTCGTCAGCCCGGGCTCTTCCGGGGCAAAGGATCCTCGGTCCCCCGAAGCTCCCCGGCCATTTCCTTACGGGGAAAGACCAAGGCTAACCCGGCCAGAAAACATGGCGGATTAGGGAGTTCTGGGAAAGAAGAACGACACCTTCCCGCTTTCCCCCAACACGTGACCCGGGCACGCAATGGCAGCCGGGAGCAGAGATCGCGGACTCGCGGAACTACGCCAGTAAGAGGAAGCGCAGGCCGGGCCGTGGGTCACGTGGTGGGGGGCGTGACCGCCGTGGAGGAGGCGGTGGGGAGAGGGACACGCGGAGCCGGAGTGAGGTGTCTCGTGGCGAGGGGGCACGCGCCCGCTTGCGTGCGCGTCCCTTTCGCGTCACGTGCTGGGGGACGCAGGAAGGCAAGTGGGAGGGGGAAGGCGCGAGAGCGAGCGCGAGAGGGAAAAGGAGGGATGGGGGCGGGGAGGAGGGAACCTTATATCACGTGACAGGGGCGGCGCGGCCCGGGGTGTCAGTGTGGAGGAGACTGAGGTAAAGTTGGGAGCGCAGCGGTGTTGGCGGCGGCGGCGGTAGCAGCGGCAGCGCGGCGGGGCCGGGTATTGTCCGCGGCCCCTTTAAATCCGCGATCCCCCTTTTTACCCTCCCTCTTTTCTCTCCTACCCCGCCGTGTTCCCCTCCTTTGGTAGGCCCCCCCGCACCGTGTGTTCCCCCACTGTACATCCCCCTCAGTCGTGCGAGCCCTGGCTGCTGCCCCCATCCCCCAGTCGGCTGCCGGAGATTTTGTTTATGGTCGGGTTCGCGGCCTAGTGGGCCTTCCCAGAGCCAGGGCCTCGATTTGGGAGCGTGGCCGGGGCGGGGCTTGGGGCAGCCGGAGGGGGGGGGCATGCGGCTAGAGCCTGAGGTGGGGGAGAGCGAGAAAGCGCGAGCGAGCGGGCGAGCGAGGCCTGGGCCCCGCCTGAGGTAGGGCCCTCTCTGCCCCGGCCGGTTCCCGTGGAGAAGACGAGGGCGCCTGCTCCCTTTTCACCCCTCTGCGGGCCTCTTACCCGGATCCGGCCTGGTTTGGGGGCGGCGGAGCGGAGGGAGGGTGATGGGGTGGAGCTGCCCCGAACTCCCCCATGTGGCCCTCCCTCACTTTGGAGTGCGGGGGATTAAATTGTTCCGGGTGGGAGGTGAGGAGGAGATGTGGCGCCGCTGAGCGGGTGAGCTTCCCATCCTCCACGCGTGGGCTTGCGTCCCCTCTCCGTTTCCAGCTTCTTTGTCAGCTTCTCTTATTACCCTTCCTTTTTTCTCACCGCCCCAGCTTTTGGAATGTATGTTTTGCTTCTGTCTTTAGTTTTCTGTTCCCACTGTAGTTTGGGGTACCCCAGACGATTATGATATTATTTGAGAAGCTGGACATGGAGGCCCCCATCGAGTGCATTTCGCCTAAGGGACGCACTAGAGCGCTGGGATATTTGTTCACTCGCTTCATAATGGGACAGGAATTCCCAATTTCTTCAGACCCTTCACCGTGAGGGCAGTCCCTAAAATTGCTTTGCACGCTGATGTCACAAACAGGGGACTGCTCCTTTCCCACCATTCTTGAATTGTAGCCACCTCTGGTGTAGGATATTGTGGAAAGAAAAACACCACAGTAACAGACGTTTTTCTTGTTATTGTTACCGTGTTGCCTTTGACTGTCCCTGATTATTAGACGGAGAAAGTCATTTTTTTTGTCTTATCCCCACCCGCCTCCCACCGCCCATATCTTGCCTTGGGAATCTTTGATGTAACTTGCTGGGAGGTGATGAGGGTCAGTGACAACCAGCATTACTAGAGAACTGAAACGTTCTGGCTGTGTATGGGTTGGTAAAACAGCTTTGAGATCCTACACCATTGTCCTTACAGATTAGAATATGCCAGTGATTATTTCCGTTATGAACAGGAAGTATTTCTGGCATGTAAACTAATGATGAAAGGCCTTAAAATGTAGTGTTTTTTTTTTATTTCTAAAGCCCCTCCTTATTTAACATGTCCTAAACTGGGAAGTACTCTTCTTAAATATTAGATTCATGTTGATGGGAAAGGGGATGAAGGGGTCATTAACACAAAAAATCCAGTGGAGTTAGTGGCACTGTTAGAGGTAGTAAACCTTACCACAATCCAGCTTCAGAGTTTCTGAATTGCTTCTCAAATTAGACTGTAAGCTCCCTGAGGGCAGCAACCAAGTCACATTACTTTTGTATTTCTTGAAGTGCTGGGCACAGTAGATACTCAATAAATACTTTTTTTTCCCCCCCTGTAGAATTTCTCTGGCTATTTTTTTAAGTAGCTAGTTTTCAAAATATGGTCAAGGGCACTCCTGTGTTGAAACCTGTTTTGTTCCTGCACTAGACCCTTGGTCTCCAATACTTCTCACCTATCTCCCTTAAACATTGTTTAAAAGATTTTATTTATTTTTAGAGAGAGGGGAAGAGAGGGAGAAAGAGAGGAAGAGAAACATCAGTTTGTGGTTGCCTCTCCCGTGGCCCCCACTGAGGACCTGGCCTACAACCCAGGCATGTGCCCTGACTGGGAATCCAACCTGCGACTCCTTGGTTCACAGCACTGAGCTACACCAGCCAGGGACCCTTAAACTTTTTTTTTTTTTTTTAAGAAAACTTAACAAGATTCCTCACCTCCACTGTGATAACTTTGGGTATGTGCCTCTGCTTGCTGCTAAAAGGCTACTAGTTCTGTGCCCTCCAGTGATCCATCCTAGATCACTTACCTGTTGCTCAGTGTTCTTACTGCCTATGTGGTAAAATTTTCTTTTTCAAAGAGGAAAATAGAAATTAATAGCAAGAGTGATCGGGAGGATTTCATTTTTTTTTTTTCCCTGAGTGTTTATGTGGCTTTCAAGAAGACAATATATTTATATCGATTAGTACAGTATATGCAGTCATTCATAGAGTTACCTAGTCATATAATTCATGCCTGTAGTATGCTCACAAATTGAAAATCATACCTGGAATAGAAAGTAGTCAATAGTTATAAGTTACAGGAATGGCTACCCCCATATTAGAAACTACATCTTAGAGCCAATTATTTCCATAATGATTTTCCTCTAGTTTTAATTTTTTTTCTGCTTTGATTTGTGTCTAGGGTTACTTGATTTAAGAAGAAAATTTTTTTTTCAAATTAGGTGTTGAAACTTGAATATAATGGCATCCTGGGAAACTGGACTGTTGTGTAGCAAATAATCCTGTGCTAGCTGGAAATATTTATAAGCCTTTGAGTATACATTTGTGTAGGGGGAGGGGTAATTAAAAATTAGTCCCTTAAAACTCTCGGTGATAGAAGATGTAGAATTCTTTTTTTTTTTAGATTTTATTTACTTATTTTTAGAGCGAGGAGAAGGAGAGGGAGAGAAACATGGATGTGTGGTTGCCTCTTGTGCGACCCCCCTCAGGGGGCCTGGTCCATAACCCAGGCATGTACTCTGACTGGGAACTGAAGTGGCGACCCTTTGGTTCACAGGCCACAACTCAATCATCTAAGCCACACCAGCCAGGGCAAAAGATGTAGAATTCTTAATTAATGATTTCATTAAAAAGCAAAGACCTATGAAACCTATTGACCCAACTTGTTGAAGAATTTATGCCCAAGGAAGTCATCTTTCTTTGTGACCAAGAAACAGGTGAAATTCACTTTCCTAATAGTTAATCCTTGCATATTTCTTTAGGAGCCCACCTTAACTTGCCCTTAAATCCAGCAATATCTTCTGAGCAGTCTAGAATTACCCTGTATAAAGTATTAACCAAAAGCAAATAAATAAATTTAGAGTATAAAAGTATAAACTTGTACTCTTTGGAAGGGAATAAAACAGTGCAAAGTAACCTCTTATTTTGAGCATTCTATCATATGAATGTTTTCTTTGTTTACTAAATGCAGTAGCCGAGATTGCATTATAAAGCAAAGTGTGAATGAAGAGAACTTAAATTCTGTAGAATTCTTGCTTGTTAGAAGTGTTAAACAAAAACTGCTGGTTTGAAGAAGGTACTGTGTGTTGTGTGACTCTTGCCCTACAGTAATGTCTCAAGATTAAAATGATTTCCCAGAAGCCTTTTTTCCAAATAAAACTTGTGTTAGATGATTTGGGTTTCGGACAAATTTGAGATTCTTTATATATTAAGGTGAGTGGTAGAGTTTCATTGTAACTCTGGTTTCTTGAAACTGGATTTGGGGACTAACAGAAGCAGCTGCAAAGGCAACGTGTTGGAATTATTTCCCAGGGAACTGAGATTTTGGGCAAAGTAACTGGGGCTAATACAAGCTTTGTAGAAGGCTATGGAAGCCCCCACAACATGCCGAGAGAAACTTAAGGGAGAATGAGGCTAGGCTTGAGCTTGTGCTTTTCCAAATGATGGTCGGCACATGTGAGTTAAAAGGGTTGTAAGCAGATTGAATATAGTATTTAAAGTTTTTTAAAATTTGGTTTATAAACCAATCCTCTTCCTGGAAGACTTTTGTTTCCAGGCTTTGATTATCTTTTCCTCTGTCAAAAGGACTTTATAGATATTTTTACCTATATAGAAGGCTTTTGACTTACTAACATTGTTCAGCTTACTGTCAAGATAGCAAAACTTCAGAAAACCTGCTTGTAGGTAGCCAAACTGTTGCCATAACTTAAAAAAAACAAAACTGTCACTTAACACATGCTTTATATATTTTTTAGTATACAAAAATGTTAACATCCATAGTTCTATAAAAAATTTATCAAATATGTCTGAAGAACAGATGGATCCTCTTGGTTTGTTTCTTTGAAAAAATGAAAGTGTTTCATGTAGGTGCTGATGAAAGGTTGAAGACATTTTGCCCACATTTAACATCTAAACTTTTTTTTTTAATCTTTCAGTATTCTACCTTGTAAATACTGTTATTTGTATATACTGTAAATGATGACATCGGTGGGCACTAACCGAGCCCGGGGAAACTGGGAACAACCTCAAAACCAAAACCAGGCACAGCACAAGCAGCGGCCACAGGTAAAGGGGAACCCAAGGGATATGGATCCACGGGTAGCCTTGCTGGTTGATTCTGGTTTCTATCCAATGCAGCATCATTCTGTGCTTTGGATTATTGATTTGGGTTCTTCATTCTGGTTTTCCAGCCCTTGCCTTGTTTTACTTGATGCCTGGTAACTGTTAATGGCATGCTGCTTTTTGTTCTTTTATACTGAATTATGAGGCTTTGAAAGAATGGGTCTTGGGCTTTGTATGACTAAGATACCATTTCCCTTTTATCTGGGTTGTTTTAGCGATACATTCCTTAATTTCCTAGACCTTCCACCTCTAGCCCACCTTTGTCTTACCATCTTTCCCCTTTCCTTTGTTATTATTTTTCCTAACTTTTATCTTCTTCTCTTGTCTCATTGAGGCCTTAATCTGGTATTTCCTTTTCCATGAGGATATTTTCCTTCAGAACTAACAAATGAGACATCGTAGAGTATTGCTTAGCTTCAAGGAGTAAATTAGCCTTCTGGGTAGAGTGGTTTATAGGTTTTTGTTTTTTTAAGTTTAATTTAGGTATGATCTGTTTTCTGTAACCAGTTTGGTGTTGGTTGGTATATAATGTGAATTTACTCCTTATTTGGTTCTGGTCAAAAATATATAAGACTAGAACTTTCCTCTTACTCATTTTTCTTGACTTTTCCTTCCAAGTGAATTCCTAGCAGAATTTTAGTACTTAAGTAGTTTAGTATTTTAATTGGAACAGTACATATGTGGTATATAAACATACACTGGATATCCAAAAAAATATACTGAGTCTATTCTCAGTCATTCTATCAGACCTAGGAATAGGAGGGTGGCATTGGTCATCGCAGAAACAGGAACAGGGTTTACACATGACTTTGCAAATACATTAATGTGAATTAATGTGAATGTAGATGTTTCAAAGTGGTGCTGTGATTCCCAATATGAAAGTCTCCTTAATGGTGAACATTGGTGGAAAAACTTCCTGCTTTTTTAGGAATTGCAGAGTGAAATAATGGCAGCATTATTCTTTTTTTTTTTTTTCGTCATTGTGCTGATTTAAACATTATTATTTTTTGAAGATTTTATTTATTTTTAGATAGAGGGACAGGGAGGAGAAAGAGAGGGAAGAAACATAGATGTGTGAAAGATTGATTGGTTGCGAGCCTCTCACACTCCCCCAACTGGGGACATTGACCAGCAGCCCAGGCATGTACCCTGACTGGGAGTCAAACCGGTGACCTTTTGGTTTGCGGGATGATGTTCAACCCACTAAGCTATACCAGTGAGGGCTAATTTAAGCATATTAATGCTGGTAGTGTTTTATTACTAGGTCCTGTGTAACAAGGAAAAGGAAATTGGGGTAGGAGGTAAAGAGATAAGAGGTCTGTAGAGTCCCTCTTACTTCTCTCAACTGTTGTCTGTTGATCATGATTTTTTAACTTGTCTGAATTCTCAGGCCACTGCAGAACAAATTCGACTTGCACAGATGATTTCGGACCATAATGATGCTGACTTTGAGGAAAAGGTGAAACAAGTGAGTATATTGCTAATTTGATGTAAGCTATGGGAAAAAAATACCAGTATTAATGCGTAGATACCTACTG
This sequence comes from Micronycteris hirsuta, assembly GCA_004026765.1. Classification (NCBI taxonomy): domain Eukaryota; kingdom Metazoa; phylum Chordata; class Mammalia; order Chiroptera; family Phyllostomidae; genus Micronycteris; species Micronycteris hirsuta. Next base: position 55,980 of record PVJI01003928.1, on the reverse strand, counting down.
AGGCACTTATTACTGTAGGCATTAAAAGAGTTATCACCTGAAATATAGATTAAGTCGATAAATAAATGCTTTTATTGTCTGATTTATTATAACCTTTTGGACAGATACCTTGTTCAGAGGTTTTTGTCTTAATTTTAACCTCTTGTTTAATGAATGACTTTATTGATGTCATTTTATAGCAACTTGGAGCAATTGTGGCGTCTAGGAAGTGTGGAAATTTGTGGTATGCTGAAGCCTGTGTTTCTGAGTTTGATTCTCTGTTAGATGCTTTATTGTTGGATTGCTTTGTATGTAAATCCTTTTGGCTCCATTTTTGGTCACAGGTATTTTTTTGCTTTTGGAACTAGAACACCAAAATTCTGCATATTTTGCCTTTTTAAGCCTGGTTCTTTCAGATTCACTTGATGTTTTCTCTCTTTTCTTCACCTAGTTTTCTTTTGTGGGGAGTACGAGCTTATTCATGATCACTGCTGATCTTTCTTTTTCAGTTGATTGATATCACAGGCAAGAACCAGGATGAATGTGTCATTGCTTTGCATGACTGCAATGGAGATGTCAACAGAGCCATCAATGTACTGCTGGAAGGAAACCCAGATACGGTACAATGCTAATAAAGTGTTCTAGAAAGTGGGTCCCTGGATTAGAAGCTAGTAATACTCTAAAAATAGCAAATGGGGTAACTTACCTTAAAGCAGAGTACTTTATTCTCCAAGTAGAATACCTTGGAGATTGTTTGCTGCAGGTTGCAAATACTTAAAGTTAATCTACAATAAATAGGAGAAAAACAGATAAAAATCAGTCTCTTCTAAATGGCCTGGAATAAATTATTCATTCTACGCTAGTGACTATTTTCAGGCCTGGGTTAGTCTGAATTAGAGGTGCTATTTCATGCTAATCATGGAAGATTTCTGTTCACTTGTTTTACTTCTGTTGCACAAAGTCACAGGCTCCTGGATTCTGATTTCAGCACTTTTCCATCAATATCAGCTTTGCATTTTTTAATACCTTTTCATCATGTAAATGTTTTCTGATGAGGAGAGAAAAAAGTTTACAGCCTGTTGACTGTCCCTGGAGATGATAGAGGATATCTTGGAGGACCTCTCCTTCCCACTTAGTCAGAATTGTGTTTTGGTGCTTATTGTTGTACCAAATTGTAAGTCACTTAACAACAGAGATTCTGCTTTACTAACCTTTGGGATATTTCTATAGCACTTAGTAGAGAACTTTAATTTTACTTTTTTTTGTTTAATTGTATTTTATTGATTATGCTATAACAGTTGTCCTGATTTTTTCCCCTTTGACTTCCTCCACCCAGCATCCCCCACTCCCTTAGGCAGTCCCCCCACCTTTGTCCTGTCCATGCGTCATGCCTGTAAGTTCTTTGGCTACTCACTTTCCTATACTGTACTTTATACCTATGGCTCTTCTGTAACTACCTATTTGTACTACTTTTTTAAAATAATATTTTATTGATTATGCTATTACAGTTGTCCCATTTTTTCTCCCCTTTATTCCCCTCTGCCCTGTACCCCCCCCCACCACCATCATTCTCCACCTTAGTTCGTGCCCATGGATTGTACATGTAAGTTCTTTGGCTTCTCCATTTCTTATACTATTTTTAACCTGCCCCTGTCTATTTTGTACCTATCATTTATACTTCTTATTCCCTCCACATTTCCCCTATTCTTCTCTCTCACCCTTCCCTGCTGGTAACCCTCCATTTGATCCATTTCTGTGATTCTGTTCCTGTTCTAGTTGTTTGCTTAGTTCATTTTTGTTTTTGTTTTTTTAGGTTCAGTTGCTGATAGTTGTGAGTTTGTTGTCATTTTAGTGTTCATATTTTTTATCTTTTTCTTAAATAAGTCCCTTTAACATTTCTTATAATAAAGGCTGGGTGATGATGAACTCCTTGAACTTGACCTTATCTAAGAAGCACTTTATCTGCCCTTCCATTCTAAATGATAGCTTTGCTGGATAAAGTAGTCTTGGATGTAGTTTCTTGCCTTTCATGACTTTGAATACTTCTTTCCAGCCTCTTGTTGCCTGTAAGGTTTCTTTTGAGAAATCAGCTGACACTCTTATGGGAATTCCTTTGTAGGTAACTGTCTCCTTTTCTCTTACTGCTTCTCTCTTTACCTTTAATCTCGGGTAATATAATTCTGATGTGCCTTGGTGTGTTCCTCTTGGGTCCAAGTATTTTGGGGCTCTCTGAGCTTCCTGGATTTCCTGGAAGTCTATGTCCTTTGTCAGATTGGGGAAGTTCTCCTTTATTATTCAAACACGTTTTCAATTTCTTGTTCTTCTCCTTTTGGCACCCCTATGATTCAGATGTTGGAACATTTAAAGTTGTTTTGGAGGTTTCTAAATCTCTCCTCATTTTTTTGAAATCTTGTTTCTTCATTCTGTTCTGGTTGACTGTTTATTTCTTCCTTCTGTTCCAGATTGTTGGTTTGAGTCCCTATTTCCTTCCCTTCACTGTTGGTTCCTTGTACATTTTTTTTTTATTTCACTTTGCATAGCCTTCACTCTTTCCTCTATTTTGCGACCCTACACAACCATTTCTGTGAGCATTCTGATCACCTGTGTTTTGAACTCTGCATCTGATAGGTTGGCTGTCTCTTCATCGCTTAGTTGTATTTTTTCCTGGAGTTTTGATTTGTTCTTTCATTTGGGCCATTTTTTTTTGTCCTGGCTTGCCTGTTATGTAGTAAAAGACAGAGCCTTAGGTATTTGCAGGGGTGGGAGGATGCAACCAACGTGGCTGTGTGGTGGTTCTGTATGTGGGGGAGGGGTCTGAGAAGGAACAGTGCTGCTTGCTTACCTCTCACAGACTTTCAGTCACTTCATTCTGCTACCCACAATCAAATTGGGCCCTTCTGGTACTGATTCCTGCATGGGTGGTTTTGTGTACGTTGTAGGACCCTGTGGGTCTCTCCAACCAAACTCTCCTGTGAGGCTGGGAGTTTCTCCTGCTGCCTCAACCCCCACAGGATTTTTTTAGTCAGGTTTTAAGGCTTTATTTCCCTGCACTGGAACCCTGGGTTGTGCTGTCTGTCTTGCTCCGTAGTTGTTCTTCCCAGTTTATTGGCACACAAATGTGGGACCACCTGCTTCACCAGCAGCTGCCTTGCCCTGTCTGCCAATCACCGTCTTGCCCTCCCTGGTCCTTCAGCCGCCCCTTGTCGTGAGCCCTCTCCACCTGGCTGCCCGTCTCTGCCTCTCCTACTGGTCTGGATGAATGTTTCTTCTTTAACTCCTTGGTTGTCGGATTTTATACCATTTGATTTTTCTGGCAGTTCTGGCTATTTATTGTTGTGCTTCTTTTGATTGTGCAAGGAGGCATAGTGTATCTACCTATGCCTCCATCTTGGCTGGAAAAAGTGTGGTCCTAGGTTAGATTTTACATTATTGACCTTGTTTGAAAATTATTGCCTGGACAATTATGTAACAGTGCCTTTGGTTCATTTTGAATTTACTCTGGAATAATTGTCTCAAGATATTTTGGGGGGATGGGTGGAGAGGTGGGACTACTCATGCTTCTTAGAAGTCTAACTTTTTTTTTTTTTTGCACAAGTCACATTTTGTTTCATCTTCCAGCATCTTCTACCTAGTGCTTTAAGTTTGAACTTTCACAGTATCAAAAAGAAAATAAACTGGAGAATGTAGGCTTATGCCACAAATAAACCAGCTACTATTGAAATCAGTGGCACGCAAAGTCAGCTTCCAGGGATGTTGGATGTATTTGGGTGGAGGAGATCATATCAGAAAACTGTCAGTTTCTTTGAGAAGATTATAGTAATTCTCTTTTTTTATAGAAGTCAGGTGGCAAGTTTCTGAAACTTGCCAGGTTTTGAGACAGATGCAAAAACTCTAAAAGCTGATGCAGATTTAGCTATAGGGTTGTGATAACTTACGCGTTGAAGCCACTGTGAGCGTAAAACCATCCACCAGCTACAATGTGGAATCAGCTTGGGTTGGAAGAGTAGGCAGCAAGGAGCTTCCAAGTCCCTAGGTAGATAACTTAATCTTTTTTTAAAAATTACTACTTTTGTAAACTATTGTATACTTTAGAATATGTAGATATGTTTTACTATGATTTTAAATGTTTTTTTAATTTAAAAAACTTTAAAATTATGGTAAAATCCACCATTTTGACCATTTTTAAGGGTCTAATTCAGTGGCATTAAGTACATAGACATAGTTGTACAACCTCTCCATTACTACTCTCCATTTTCAGGAGCTTTTCATTTCTTAAACTAAATCCAAAATGGAGTTTCTGTGTTCATTAAATAGTAACTCCTCATTTCCCCCTCCTGTTAGCTCCTGGTAGCCTCTTGTATTTTCTGTTTCTATGAATTTGACTATTCTAGGTACCTCATAAGTATTGTCCTTTTGTGTCTTGTGTCATTTAATGTAATGTTTTCAAAGTTTATATTGTGGCATATATTAGAATTCCACTTTTTTTTTTAAAGATTTTATTTATTTTTAGACAGGGGAAGGGAGAGCGAGAGGGACAGAAACAGCAGTGTGTGGTTGCCTCTTGCAACCCCCTACTGGGGACCTGGCCTGCAACCCAGGCATGTGCCCTGACTGGGAATCGAACCAGTGACCTTTTGGTTCACAGGCCAGCACTCAGTCCACTGAGCCACACCAACCAGGGCTAGAATTCCACTTCTTTTTTTAAGACTTGATTAGTATGTATGTGTGTGTGACATTTTGTTGATCCATTTCATCCATTGATGGACACTTGGAATTATTTGGAAGTAACCTGTAGACATAGTGTTTTATTCCCTAAATATTTTAGTATGCTTCTCTTAAAGAAGGATACTCTTTTTTTATGACCATAACATTATTATCAACCCTGAGAAAATTAATTGTAATTTCACATTATACCTGGCTCATATTCTTGAAAGCTGTTTGATACTGGATAACTGTTGCTGATCACCAGGGCCATTGCTGTTTGAGTTGGATGGTATCTGGGTTTGGTTGTTTGTATTGAATCTGTTGTTTGTGTGTATTTTCTGGAAAAAAAAGTATAAGTCAGGGAATGTGTATGTTTAAAACTTGGAATATATAAAATATACTCATTTTCTTGAGGAATGAGTGTTTTATAAGACTATTTAGCTTATTTTCCTTACCACAAATTTTCCTTCCTACATTCTGGAATGAATCACTGAATATTGTTTTGGGGAAAGCTGAATTGGATTATATTGGTTTAGGAAATACAGGGGAGAACACAGTGAATAAAACCTGGAATGGAAGGCTTCCTATAGTCAGCATGTCTTCGGACCAGGGCTGTGTACTCCTGACTACTATTTGGTCTTTTAAGCAAAGGAAATTAGGGTATGGGGTGGGGAAGTAGGTATAGTTGTTTTCCTCCTAAATTCTGTGTTGCTTTATTAGAGAATGTGCCCAAGATTCGAATGCTGCTTACTCATTCTGAATTCAAAGATAACTTGGTGCCTTGAGTGGTGTGACTCAGTGGGTCGAGTGCTGGCCTGTGAACCGAAAAGGTTGCTCATTTGATTCCTGGTCAGGACACTTGCCTGGGTTGCGGGCCAGGTCCCTGGTTGGGGGTGTGCAAGAGGCAGCCAGTCAATGTTTCTCTCATACATGGATGTTTCTCTCCCTTTCTCCCTCCCTTCCACTTTCTCTAAGAAATAAAATCTTTATTTTACTTTATTTATTTGTTTTCAGAGAAAGAGAGGGCAGAGAAACGTGGATGTGTGGTTGCCTCTCGCGCGCCCCCAGTGAGGGACCTGAACTGCAACCCAGGCATGTGCCCTGACTGAGAATAGAACCGGTGACCCTTTGGTTTTCAGGCCAGCGCTCAATCCACTGAGCCACACCAGGCAGGGTTAAGAAATAAAATCTTTTAAAAAAAATAAAGGAAAACAAAGCTAACTTTTAGAAACTTTGTTTTTCTTTTCTTGCTTTATTTGACATCAATATGACTAAAAAATTGGATGGGACTACTAAATCCAAAAGATAGTAGTTCTTTTTCAGCTCAGGAAGTATACTTGAAAGCTAGGGACCAGTAACTAGGTCCTTTGACTAATATGTTAAATGACTGAACTAGATAGGGATCTTAGTGATCCTTTTGGAAGTGATCCTTGCAATCTGCTAGCCACCTCCCTTATAAAAAGGAGTTCAGTTTTGCAGTGTTAGGTATAGAGTTTGTTTTGAGGTTCTTTCTGTATCCTCCGTTTTAACGTAAGTAAACTAACTAGTTAGAAGTATGTTAGACTTGGATGCTGGGAGGAGAATGGTTAATAGTTGTACCAGCTGTTGTCTCTGGTTTCCTGGTAGCAACTCATGTTGATTAGATATGAATGCTCTGCCCTTCTTTAGCATTCCTGGGAAATGGTTGGGAAGAAGAAGGGAGTCTCAGGACAGAAGGATGGTGGCCAAACGGAATCCAACGAGGAAGGCAAAGAAAATCGAGACCGGGACAGAGACTATAGTCGGCGACGTGGTGGGCCACCAAGACGGGGAAGAGGTGCCAGCCGTGGACGAGAATGTATGCATGGGGCTTTAACAAAACTAGCTGTGGGTCAGTAATGTCTGGATTTCAGCGATGTCAAGGCTGTGTTAGGCTGGACCTAGTAACCATTATAACACACTTTTGATTTTTCTTGCCATTATCTGTTTTGAGACCTTAGTGTTTCTTACATTAGCCTTTTTTAGCAGCAGCCACCATTTTGGTATGAAATTATCATGTAGCCATTGTAAAGTTTGACTTAAACAGCTGTTGTGGATCATGACCATTATTGTAACAGCCATGATGTCCCATCCTTCCAGCTCATTTTCTCTTGCTTTTGTCTTCCCACCAGCATATATACATACCATTTATATATTTTTATATATTCTGTTGACTCTGGTCTGGGCATCTGTGTTTTGTTTTTCCCAGTTCGAGGTCAGGAAAATGGATTAGATGGCACCAAGAGTGGAGGTTCTTCTGGACGAGGCACAGAAAGAGGCAGAAGAGGTCGTGGACGAGGCAGAGGTGATCAGTTTGGTGGGGGGGGCTTGGATTTTGGTGTACTCTTACTAGTTTTTACGGGGTCTACATTATTATTATTAATGTCCCATTTATGTTTCATTGTTCGCTTTTTAAAAAATTACTTTATTGTTCTTCGATTACAGTTGTCTGCATTTTCTCCCTTTCCCTCCCCCCAGGGGTCTACATTATTTAAAAACAAATTCACATAGTGTCTAGGTACCTTAATTGTTAAGGTATCATGTGAATGAATTCTAGAGGTTGCTAAGTGGGCATTAAGAAGGTTGATGTTATTTCCTCTAGTCTTTATTGTTGCTATTAACTGTATTTGCTTGAGGACCCAGCAGTATGATCAGCAAAAATACAATCTGTCAATAGTAATGATTGTCCTACTGCATTACATTAACTGATGTACTACAGTGTGAGAAAAAGAACATCTGATAATATCAAACACTTAATATTCCAGAGCTGCCTCAGTTAGCAATAGTTTTGTATCAACTTCTAAAATTTTTTTTTTTTTTTCCTTTGATTAGGTGGGTCTGGTAGGCGGGGAGGAAGGTTTTCTGCTCAAGGAATGGGGTAAGTTTCATTGATCCAATGTCAGTCTTTAATTTTTTTTCCTCTGTCACCATGATATTTTAGGGTGGCTAATATCCTGATATCCTGAGGGTAATAGTAAGCAGCTTTACTTAAAATGTAGTCAGAAAGATATTTAGAGTATTTAATCAGAAAGGTATATAGACTTAGGGCTTATTTTTTAGGGATAAGCATTCACTACCTGGATCATTGTCTCTTATAGCTTCATTTGACTGCATATACCTACTATCTCCCCAAAATCTTCATGTGGATTTTATTATGATTATTGGTGTTCTGACCCAAAATGGATAGTAGATATAAATTGAGAGTATACCGTGACGTTTTAGGTAGACTGATAGGTGAGGAAAAGTCGACAGCCCAGATAAGAGAAAGGGGCAGTGTGATTTATACTAGGAAAAGGACAGTGAAGATTCTGATTGCCGTCTTCTTTGAGTTAATTTTTTCTTGGTGTTGCTTAGATGTTGGAGACTCTTTGATGCTTTTTTGTTGTTCACTCCCCTACCCCTAGAACCTTTAACCCAGCTGATTATGCAGAGCCAGCCAATACTGATGATAACTATGGCAATAATAGCGGCAATACATGGAACAACACTGGCCACTTCGAGCCAGATGATGGGACAAGTGAGTGGCTCTATTACTAATTTTTTGTGTCTGGGAACTTAAGGAAATAATTTTTTGGAGGTTATAGTTACATGAAGTAGAGGAATAGTTTTTGGGTACAGAGATAGGGGAGAAAGGGAGAAAATTACAATGGAAATTATTGTGTATTCTCTATATTTACTATTTGTCTGCAGATACATTATACAAGCTATTTCACCTGATCTTCATCCTTATTTTATGAAATAGATGTTATTTATCATCACTTTCCAAATGACAAAACTTAGACTGTGAAAGAGCAGTGAAAAGGGTGGAGGGGGAAAAATGGGACAACTGTAATAGCATAAACAATAAAGTATCTTAAAAAACAGCAGTGAAGAAATTTGTTGATTTGAACTCAGATTTGTTTGACTCTGCAAGCCCATGGTCTTCCCATTATGCCCTGTGGCTGTCGTTAGGCTCCAATTGTATTTCCTAGTGTTTCTGTTAGCGTAGCTAGCTTTGCTGTTTGAAAAGATATCCTGAGTAAATTAATTAAGACACTACTTGTAGAGATGAAGAGGGTCCAGAATCAGCCGACTGTCAAGTTTGCGTTCTGGTAATGATAGCAGTATCTTTTTTCCCTTGATTTTTAGGATAGTTCAATGTCTGAGCAAGAAGGAAACTTCAAGACTTGCTATCTCTTTGTTGGACAGTCTTCTGGGTGTCGTAGAGTGTTAGGGAATTTTAAGATTTTATTTATTTAATTTTTTTTAGAGAGAGGGGAAGGGAGGGAGAAAGGGAGCGAAATATCCATGTGTGGTTGCCCCTGTGCACCCCCTACTGGGGTCCTGGCCAGCAACCCAGGCATATACCTTGACTGGGAATCAAACCAGTGACCCTTTGGTTCGCAGGCTAACACTCAATCCACTGAGCCACACCAGCCAGGGCTGTAGGATTTTAATAAGATTACTTTTCTTGTTTGCTGACTTTGGTGCCTGTATCTGGGTAGGATGTACCAGTATATATTAAAGGGTATGTTAGGCTCATGGGATACATTGAGATGTGTTTGGGAGTAAGATACAGCCTCTGGGCTCCAGAGTACTTCCCTCTTAGGAGATCAGCTACCTCCTTCTGGCTGAGCCAGCACATACAGAGCCTAAGACTGTTTTCCTTTTCTAAAAGGGGATGAGTTAATAGTAGAGCATGAAATCAGCTCTTTGACTCTTTTTCCATTTAAATTTGTCTTGCCCCTTTTTAAAGATCAGTGATATTTATATCTGTGTCTTTAGTAGGGTCTTTGGCACATCTTTCCATCTACTGTCCACAAGATAATACATACGCTTCAGGTTCTCAACGTTTCTTATTTTTTGTTTACCAAGTTGTCTTATAAATGCATTTGAAATAAAACTTTTCAGCTGGTGGAGGCCGAAGTTGTGTAATTGGCAGGTTAGAATTCCCTTGACCATTTAGCTATAAAATGTCCTTTTCTGTTTTAAATTCTTGTACTTTGGAGGCATTAGAACTGCTCTTTGTTTATCACTCGATGGCTTTGAAAGAGGCAGTGGTAGCAGTCTGAATAACAAGTTACTGTATTTTAGCACTATTTTGTGCTTGGGTATTTATTTGGCTTTTTATCACAGGCAGAAAAGATGATAGAAGTTGAGGGATTTATTTGCACTTGTGGATAAAAAGGCAGCATGGGGTCCCAGTCCTGGATTGCAAGCCTTAGCTGTTTTCAACAAGGATCTGGTTGAAAAAAACAACTGGGAGGTGTAAATTTCTACTGAGTAGATTTGGGAGGCTAGAATCAGAAATCTGTGGTTTGTGACTGAATGAAAAATTACGTGATTTTTGTTGTTGTCTTGTTAGTGTGAAAGTGTTGGGTATAGCTTCATGCATTCTCATCATTGTTAATTTCACAATATGAACTTACCTTTATAATCTCTTTTTGTGTTTTCATGATAGCAAACTCAAGTTCCCTTTTTAATTTAAAATGAAATTCAAATCTACCCTTAAAATATCCACAGGTACACTGGGAATTGTGTATTGGGGGCAAATGTTCTCACTCACAAGCAAAATTTCACTGGTTGTTTTTTCTTTTCTTTTCTTTTTTGTTTCAGGACTTGATTTCATTGGGGTTGAGGGGTCAAATTATCCCCGAAAATTTGAGACTGCTCCTGGTATGATACATCCAGGCGCCTAACTGCCCCGGATATTTTTATAGATTTTTATGAACTGAAATATCTGTGGATATGTCATTTTTGTCTTTCCGCTTTTCCTCTTTCTGCCTTTTCCTTCTGTATTTTCTGCCCATTTTTGCTTCTTAAAAATTTTGTTCATTTAATGAATATTTAACATTTACATTGACTGTGCTTTCTGCTGATGGAATGGAAATCCTAATCTGTTGTTGCCAGCACTTGTACTCTTTCTCTTCCTTAGTTCTTCCTTAATATAGTCTTCTTACTCAGTCATCTTCATGCATTCCACATAAGAAAGTATCAACTAGGAATCTGCATTGTTTCTATCCCAGATGGAATTGCCAGAAAATAAAATTCTTGCATTGAGAGATTGCGTTTTAATAGTAGATAACTTCTCAGGTCACTTCTAACTTGAGGATTGTGTGTGTGTCTTAATCCAGAGCTTAAGTGATATCACTAGAGAGGGAGAGGAAAATGTGGTTTGTAACTTGTTTAAACTGAGATTGGATTTCCGTTTGATTTGGAGAGCATTGTCATTAGTAAGCTGTTTGGAATTTCCCTGGTGCAATTTTAACATTGTCTTGGGAAGGGCAATACAATGAACATATTTTTCTCTAGGAAATAGGATTTTTCATTATTAAATGTTTAGAAGAATTTCACATGTGTTTTGTACGTGTTAGAATAGTTCTCTTCAGTGACAGTGAAATACCTGAATGCCAGGCTTCCATTTTTCTAAGAAGCTTTCTCCATTTTAAAGAAGTCTTTAAGTTATTCAGTATGTCAGTATGTCAGTATATACTGTTCTGGAGAAGAAAATAAAATGTATTCTTGTCTCTTCTACAGACAGGTTTTTATTTCTTATCGTGGTCTTTTGGTCAAAAGGAAGAATCCTGGTTCTCATGGAAACTCTCACCCATATTTCTTAAGAAAGTGCAGTTCCCTTTTCTGAGGATTTATGTACACATGAAGCAAGAGAAGGGGAATGTGGAAGTTAGTTTGATTACTTACGGAGCTCTCCTCTAGGAAGAGTGAGAGACTTTGTTCTTACCAACATGAAGAATGTGTACGTCTCCATTATCTGCGTCATGCCCTTGGCAGATCTTATTTCACATTCTCTATGATTGGAATTAGGAGAATATCACACATACTTGATTTTTCAGTCTTGTCCTGTGTCTGCTGAAAAGAATAGATCTATAGGGATTCCTTGTAAACCAATAAGATTTATAAACTTCTGAGTATGCATTTTTAAATACAGCTCCAATAGCAGATAAGTTGTCAGTGCTCTCATTATGGATTTCAGCCTGCCTTCTTCATTGCCCTTTCACTGCCATGTGGGCAACCATTTGTGTTCCTCTTTAACTGCTGCCATCTCTCTTCAGACTGACCCCATTATTGTCTTATGCCCGATAAATAGGTGGAGTTTTGTTGGTTTAAATTGGCTGCTGCCATTTCACTGAATTACTAAATCACAGGGTTTTGTGTCTTAAAAGATCACCTGGAGTATTGGATTTGTTGGGGTCTTGTGTTCTCTCAAATTTTCTCTCTCTTGCTCTCTTTGCTGTACAGCCATTTAACAAAAACTGAAAGTAGCTGTGAAATCATAATCTTATTAAAACCATGGTGTTCTGAGGTATGCCTTTTTAAATAGTCTTCCTCCCTCTGAAGCCCAAGAATCCCTTCTGATTACTAAATTCTGGTTACACTTTTGGCTGCCAAAATTGTTAATACGTTAAGTGTTTTCTGCACGTGCTTTGTACTGGCACTTAAAGTCACTATCTTTCCTTTATTCCCAGGTGCGTGGAGGACTGCAACAGAGGAGTGGGGAACTGAAGATTGGAATGAAGATGTAGGTATTTCTGGGTCTTTTTTCTTTAGTGTCTTCTATCCCTAAGTGGTGTTTAAGGATAGAAAATGGGTATGTTTCTACCCCTCAGAATTCATCCTTAAGATTCTGACCCAAAACTTTTACATCCAAAATAGTGTTCTGAGCCAGAACATTTCACATATGTTATATGAAGGAGACTGGGCATGAACAGGACTCTGTGGAACCAGACTATGGAAAGGGCAAGTGCACTTGTGTAAGTCCAAATATCTGATTGTTGGATTTGTCCGAGGAAGAGATGGTGGTTGGGTAGGGCACTGGAAATGGAGTTAGGCAGGTAGTGCATTAACAGCTGCTGGTGGCACATGGCTCTCCTTGGAACAATTTGCTACTTAGTTCACATTTAAGCCTTGGTGTATGATCCTGTAATTGGCTTGGAGGTGGGTACAAAGAGAGAGTTAAAGTGCCAAGTCCACAAGTCTATAATCTGGTTGACTCTGGAACCCTTTTAAGTTACCTGAAGCCCACCCAACTCTATAAGCGTAATTGAGATGAACATGTAGAATTTGCTATTTTCCAGCCTTACTCAAGTTGGAAACCTATGGATGGGTGGCATAAGGTGGCACATAAACAAGCTTTGTGAATTCACTGGAGTAGAACCCGAGTAAAAGAATTTTGTTGATTCCTGGTCACAGTCAAGCTTTTGCTGTTAAAGTTTTTAGTGATTATGGATGAACTTCCATTTTAATATTTTTTAGCCTACTTACACTCCTATGTTCAGGCAAGACAGCTTTTATGGTAAGAGGAAATGATATATCAAACTGTTTTGGTTGTTAGGCCTGAGTTTTAAAAATTTCTGGTGCATCAGCATCAGGGTGGTTATTTTCTGTTGTAGCTGAGCTAGACTGCCTTGTGCATATTTTCTAAGATTTGGCTTATCTGCTTAAGCAACTTTGAGAGAATGATGTATTTGGGGAAATGGTTCCCCTGTTTTCAGAGGAGAGATTTTAATCAAAAAGCCAAAACAAAACTAAATTAGCTTTTGAATAGTATGAAGAATTATTCCCTATAAATGCTTTCCTGATTTTAGTTTCTTATAGTGGAGAGATTAGGTGTAATAAAGTCAGTATGAAGGCAAAAATTGCATATGGTTAAAATGGTCCTTGAAAAGACCTTAACTCACCAGCACTTGGCCCTGACTGCTCAAAAGCCAAGAATTAACTTTTTTTTATTTGCCTTCATCTTGGCTGTCATTTTACTTTCTTTGAGAGGAACAGTAGAAGTTGAAGTATGGTTTGGGTAGAGGTGAGAGTGGGGAACTGTAATGGGAAAATATAATGGGATTTTTTTCTGTTTTTCTTTCTAGTAAGTATGTTCGCCTTCTGTAAGTTTGGTGTGCATATTATCTGACTATATTTTTGGCTTTTTAAATTCTATTCTCTTTTGATAAAATCATTGAGCTTATATATAAGGGGCTTCAAAGTCAATCCATTTAGGATTCCTCAGAGTAGTTTCCTCTTCAAAGGTTTTTCTTTTCTGGTTTTTTTGTTTGTTTGTTTTGGTAATTTCCCCGTACTTATGTCAGGATTCTGACTGTAACCTACCTAACCCCAGGAGTGACTGATTTCTCTGTTTTCCAGCTCTCTGAGACCAAGATCTTCACTGCCTCCAATGTGTCTTCAGTGCCTCTGCCTGCAGAGAACGTGACAATCACTGCTGGACAGAGGCAAGTGTGCGCTAAAATTCGTTATTGTCCCCCAAAGGGGTCTGCTGAGACAGCTCTAAGGAAGAGGGGCACTGAGCCTTTACAAGCTCCCTTGGTTTTGGTAGTTATGATAACCAAACCAGATTAGGTTCCTCTTTAGTTGATTAATAGATTTTTAAGAGTTGATACTAGTTAATTTACTGAATGGAAGTCCATGTATAATAATTGTAAAATGGGTTCTCCCCCAAATAGCCATTTAATTGCATAGGTAGGCATCAGAGGCATTGATTAAAACTTAACATGCTATAATTTGTCTTGTACAGAAAAACTAAAAGTGGAAATGTTTTAGTTTATTTCTGAATTTGCAGAACTGGTCCGTAGCTTCTCAGTTGCTTTATAATTATGATCTTTGGCCACTGAGCCCACTGAGTATAGTGATCATTTCTTTCCTCTAGGATCTGACTAATGAACTTTTAAGAACGTGAACCTAGGTATTGGGGTCAGTAGAGTGGATACACTCATCAGGGAATTCTTTTATTTCCCGAAAGTCACTTGGATTATTTCTAGACCTGGGTATGATAGCTGTTGACTCAGAAGGTCCTAAAGAGAAGTGTCATAGGAGTTGTATGTTAGGGATATCATTACTAGTGGTAATATATTTTTTTCTTTCTGACACCAAATATCTAACATTTTTTCCCTGCCAATTCTGAAGTTCTTTGACACTATCCAGAGTTAACACAGACCCAAGTTAATGGCTTAGTCCCATAAAACTGCCCTTGCTTCAGAGGTCAGTTTGCAAGTGGATGCCCAGGCTACCCACACTTCTTCCCGGCTGGCTGCAAATTTGGAGTGTTCCCATTAGCTCCCTCCTCAGGCTCTGTAATTTCCTAGAATAACTCACAGTACTCAGGAAAGAGTTTTTATTGCCATTACTGGTTTATTATAACTCGTACAGGAACAGTCTAATGGAAGAGATGCATAGGGCTGAGTATGGGGATGGGGTACAAAGCTGCCATGCCCTCTCTGGTTGTGTTGCCGTCTCGGCACATTGATTGTGTTCACCTACGCAGAGCTCACTGTATCTCATTGTTCAAGAGTTTTTGTCAGTTTCATTACATAGGCATGATTAAATCATTGGGGTCCCTCCCTAGAAGTGGGTGGAGAATAGCAGGACTAAAAGTTCTAATCATCTCATCACATCGTTGGTGTTTCTGGTCACCAGATCCTGTTTTGAAGCTCTGTGGGAGATCCCACCCTGAGTAACCTCATGGTTGGTCTCTTAAGTAACAAAAGGCCATTATCAGGAACTTTTTAAGGGTTTTAGGAGTTCTGTCAAGAACTGGGGGCAAAGCAAAAATACATAATTTTTGAAATTTTACAAAGGTTAGGGAAAAAATGCCCCAAACCTTTCTTGTTGCAAAGCCACTTGAAGATGCCTGCATTCTAATATATGGTCTCACATACGAGAAATTGGTAACAGCAGATATTAAGTATTAAAAAATCATGGGTAGCCCGCCTGGTATAGCTCAGTGGATTGAGCACAGGCTGGGAACCAGAGGGTCCTGGTTCAGTTCCCAGTCAGGGCACATGCCTGGGTTGCGGGCCAGGTCCCCAATGAAGGCCATGTGAGAGGCAACCATACATTGCTCTTTCTCCCTCCCTTCTCTCTCTAAAAATAAATAAATAAAATCTTTAAAATTAAAAAAAAAAGTCATGGGTAAAAATTACCATATTTTTCGGACTTTAAGACGCATATCCCCAAATTTGGGAGGAAAATGGGCGTGCATCTTATAGTCCAAATGTAGCTTACCAGGCTCACATTGGTGAAATATTATGTTATTTATGTTATTAAACATTTTACCATGTTTTTTCTCCTATTTTTCTCCTCTAAAACCTAGGTGCATCTTATGGTCCGAAAAATACAGTACTTTTGTCCTAGCTTTTGAGCTGCTTTATTAAAACTAACATTTGTCATTTCATTAATTTCATTAAATTAAAATTTTGAACCCTGGCTCGTGTGGCTCAGTGGATTGTATGCCAGCCTGTGAACTGAAGGGTTGCTGGTTCAATTCCTGGTTGGGGCTCATGCCTAGGTTGCAGGCCAGGTCCCTGGTTGGGGGCATGTGAGAGGTGACCGATTGATGGTTTTCTCACACGTCAATGTTTCTCTCCCTCTCTCTCTCTCCAAAAATACATGCATACATACATACATACATACATACAATATTTAAATAACATTACTCTGGTTGGCAACATCATTAGAACATAGCTAGGTAGCATAGTGGCTCTTATATGTCAATTACTTTTGGTAAATTAAGCATTTCAGTCAGGACTTTGTGTTTCTGGCATGTGACTTCATTTTAATCTAACCATAATTTGAGTCGAGTATTGGGGAATACTATAATGTCAGTCTTACTCATCAAGATCCTGTCACCCCTCTCCACTAGAATTGACCTTGCTGTTCTGTTGGGGAAGACACCATCTTCAATGGAAAATGATTCATCTAATCTGGATCCATCTCAGGCTCCTTCTCTTGCCCAGCCTCTGGTGTTCAGTAATTCGAAGCAGAGTACCATATCACAGCCTGCTTCAGGGAACACATTTTCTCATCACAATATGGTAAGTAAGAAACATGGTATATCCTGTCACACTCTACCCATACATGCAGTAATTCCTTCCAGTCACAAGTTTGGGGCAGGGTAAAGCATCCTCTTTTGTCCTTCGAAGTAGCCCTGGATTTAGAGATGCTAAGTTGGGTAGTTAGGAATAACTCTAGGAGAGGACATAGCTTCGGACATACTGAACCTTAGAAAAAAGGATTAACATTTGTACTCATTGTTTACTGTTCTTGAAGAGAGAAAAGCAATGACATCAACAAATTTTAATCATTTTGCAGTCCTAATTAAATCTTAATGGGAGTTGTAGCAATTTCCTATTTCTTGATAAGCAGAATTGCTATGTATGTTTATTTAAACCAGACATTTCTGGACTAGGTTTCAAAAAAACTTAAAAGAGTCTTCCTGAATCTGCCTACTTAATAGCTGTTTCTCCCTTACTCTGTAAGTGGAGAGAAAAGTGGTTTCTCTACAGATGATGTATTACACTTGAAATCTATGTAATTCTATTAACCAGTGTCACCCCAATAAATTTAATTTTAAAAAATTTTGCCATGGCTGGTGTGGCTCAGTGGATTAAGTGTCGGCCTGTGAACCAAAAAGTTGCAGGTTCAATTCCCAGTCAGGGCACATGCCTGGGTTGTGGGCCAGGTCTCCAGTTAGGGGTGTGCTAGAGGCATCTGATCAATGTATCTCTTGCACATCAGTACTTCTCTCCTTGTCTTCCTTTCCCTCGCTCTGCCTTCTAAATAAAACCTCCTAAAAAATTGTTTTTTAAGTGCTTGCTCTGCCTATCTTATAGGGCCTTAGGAAGGTAATGGATAAGGGCTATACAAATGTGATGACAGTAGTGGTGTTATTTATTAATAAGTTGGAACACTGCTTTGGCTGGGTTGCTTGGTTGGAGTGTTGTCTCTGAAGGCAAAGGCTGCGGGTTTGATCCCCAGTCAGGGCACAGACAACAATTAACCAATGAATGTCTATAAGTAGAACAACAAATCAGTGTTTCCCTTTCTCTCTCTCTCTCAAATCAATAAATAAAATGAAATAACCTAAGACACTTATGGCTCATGACTTGTTGATTCAGAACGTTTTTAAAGATGAAAAGTCATTAACTATGGCAAAGGAATCTTTTAAGCTAAATAGGTAATGCATTGGCCAATTTTATTATAATCAGTAAATATTAAGAAATAATTGCTTTCCCTTTTTTTCCCTTTGCCTTTCCTTTCCTTTCTCTTCATTTTTTTGGTGTAGGGATACTATAGATTTAAGAGAAAAAACCATGCATGTGCATATAATTTGACTTTTTCAGTAATAGGATTATAGTAATTATTTTAACTAGAAAACTGCTGAGCTAGGTCTAATCCAGAATTCTGTCAGTTTTTAACTGTTGTCTTAATTTTTTTTTGTTACAATAATTTGGTGGTTGATATTCTGCCATAAATGAAAGGTGGCAGGTGAGAAAAAGTAGGAGAGGTGAAAGGGAAAGGAATGTGAGATTGAAAAGAAAAGAGAAACAAAATGGGACAAAGATCTTAAGAAGCTGAAACAGAGATCAGGAAATAACAACCAACCTCTTAAGACAAATGACTAGAAGATGTGGTTAAGGGCTCTGTATCTTTTTTTTTTTTAAGATTTTATTTATTTATTTTTAGAGAGAGGAGAAGGGAAGGAGAAAGAGAGGGAGAGAAGCATCAGTGTGTGGTTGTCTCTGGTGTGCCCCATACTGAGGACCTGGTCCACAACCCAGGCTTGTGCCCTGACTGGGAATCGAACTGGCGACCCTTTGTTTCACAGTCCAGTGCTCAATGCACTGAGCCACACCAGCCAGGGCTGTATTTCTTAAATTGCCTTTTTACACTTTTCAGCATGCTTTCACCCACCCTAAACTAAACATAAATGTTTTTCTGCTCTTTCTCATTTTCTGTATTACTCACTATGTTTAATGGTATTTAATGTTTCTTTCCTATTGAGAATAAATGTTAGAGGATTAATTTCCCTTAAAATATAACAGATGTGAATAATACAGAAGTGTCCTATTATGTACAATATGTGTAAGTAATTTTCTATGCATTTACTGTAATGCTTTGTACTTGCAGAATATTTGGTAATCATAGCTGGGTGAGATCATCTCTGCCACAATCCCATACTTTCAACTGAACTTCTGATGGTTTTTGTTTGTTTCTATAATCTTAGAATATAGACTGAAGTGGGGGGGGGAAAGTCTTACCTTGTGTTGGACAGACTGTTTCTGTATAAGAAGTATTCTTAGTCATGATGATGACGGTATGCTTAAATTAGAATTTAAAGAAAATAAGATTAAATCTCCTTGGAGGTTTCTTAGAATAGTCAAGGTCACATGGCTTACCTTCTGAGCTAGGCTGATAATTTTGCTTGGTAGTAGGGAATGGGGAGAATCTCCCAAAAACATCAGAGTAAATTTTGCTTTGTTACAATGATTACCCTGTGGAATTTGGAAACAGACAGAGAAGACAAACCATTGACTCATTATTGATTGTCCAGTGCAGAAGTTGGGATGGCCCCTGAAGTTGCCTTTACTTCTATGTTAGTTATTAGCAACATTGAAATGAAGCTCCAATTAGCTGTTTTTGTTCCTTTTCAGCTGTGTAGTGACCTAAGAACAAGGACCTTAAATGGCTAAAATGAAATTTTATATTAACTTCACATTAATAATCAAGTATTGGTTGATTTAAAACTTTAAAAGGGAAAAATGTCCTCTAGTCATTAGAGCTTTATCCCTGAGATGGAGGGAAGAAGTCGTCCTGGGGGCTAAAGGTATAAATTTTAATATGTCTCATTTCTGTTGTGTGCCATGCATGTACTACATGCTTTACGTACATTATTTGTTTAATCTTCCTACAACTTTATGAGATACTACTTTTATTTTTACTTTCAGATGAGGAAAATGAGGTACAGAAAAATTACTTTCCCATGAGTACATAGCCAGAGTTTGGATCTAAACTGTGACTCCAAAGCTTGTGCTGTAAATGGACTATTCTGTGTACTCATTCTGGTGACAGTCTTTACTTGTCTCATTTATACTGACTCTCACCCAAGATAAGTGTCATTTTGAATAGCTGAACAACGTTGTTGGTTATGGATTTCTCTAATCTCTGTGTTGATTTACAGGTGAGCATGCTAGGGAAAGGATTTGGTGATGTCGGTGAAGCGAAAGGTGGCAGCACCACAGGCTCCCAGTTCTTGGAGCAATTCAAGACTGCTCAGGCCCTGGCTCAGTTGGCAGCTCAGCATTCTCAATCTGGAACCACCACCACCTCCTCTTGGGACATGGGCTCCACCACACAATCCCCATCGCTGGTGCAGTATGGTGAGAAAGATGGAAAGTGAAGTGAATTCTTTAAGCATTGGAACATTACTGTCAAGAGGCTGGCAGGAGTAGAGGGGTGGAGAATGTGTTCTGGAGTAAGGAGAAGAGCAGCCAACTGGCTAGTTTTCCGTACTGATTTTTCTTAGTCAGATGGGCTGACTTCAGAAAGCTGGGGAATCATAAAAAGTCATGGCTATAAATTTCTTTCATTAAATTCAGCTGTATACATAGGTGTAGTCTTCTGTTGACCTGGGGATTTTTTTGGTTTCCATAGATTTATCTTGAGCAATTAAAACAGCATATTCTTTCCCACCCTGATGGATATGGTTCAGTTGGTTGGGTGATATCCTGCAAAGTGGAAGGTTGCCGGTTCACTTCCTAGTCAGGGCACATACCTGGACTGAGGGTCCTCCGATGGGGCACGTAGTAGAGGCAATTGATCAATGTTTCTCTCCTCTTTCTCCTTCCCTTCCCCTCTCTCTAAAAATAAATAAAATCTGTTTCAAAAAGTGAAAAATAACCACAGAAGAAAATTTATTTATTTTTTAAATAAATTTATTTATTTTTAGAGAGAAGGGAAGAGGAGAGGGAGAGAAACATTAATGTGTGGTTACCTCTAACGCGCCCCCCCACTGCGGACCCAGCCTGCAACCCAGGCTTGTGCCCTGATTGGGAATCGGACCAGGGACCATTGGATTCACAGGCCCGCGCTCAATCCACTGAGCTACACCAGCTGGGGCTAGGATAGAAGAAAAATTTTAAAAAAGAGAAACATGATTTTCCCTTTGGAAAGGTTCATGGACTTGGTCATTTTAGGACTTTATACACTGAACATGGACAGTTCTAGATTATACAGTCAGGGAAATAGACTTTATTCAATCAGGCTCCTAGGCTCTACATAAGAACAAATACGATCCAATGATTTTTCACCTACAGAAATAAGATTATATCTTTTAAAAGAGGACCTGTTTTGCCCTGGCTGGTGTAGCTCAGTGGATTGAACGCGGGCTGGGAACCAAAGGGTCCCGGTTCGATTCCCAGTCAGGGCACATGCCTGGGTTGCAGGCCAGGTCCCCAGTGAGGGCCACGTGAGAGGCAACCATACATTGCTGTTTCTCTCCCTCTCTTTCTCCCTCCCTTCCCCTCTCTCTAAAAATAAATAAAGAAAGTTTTTATATATATAATTTTTAATGGCAATTTATGAGTAAACATTTTTTACAAACTGAGGAAGTCATATTAAATAGTTATTTATTTATTTTAAGATTTTATTTATTTTTAGACAGAAGGGAAGGGAGGGAGAAAGAGAGGGAGAGAAACATCAACGTGTGATTGCCTCTCACGTGGCCCTCACTGGGGACCTGGCCTGCAACCCAGGCATGTGCCCCAACTGGAAATCGAACCGGCGACCCTTTTGGTTTGCAGCCCGTGCTCAATCCACTGAGCTACACCAGCCAGGGCAAATAAATAAAATCTTTTAAAAAAGAAAAAAAAAAAAAGAGGACCTGTTTTATGAGGCTGTGATTCCTGATGCCCTAGTTCATGGCTGTAGAGCAGGATGATAACATTTTCTTTTTAGATTTTATGTATTTATTTTCAAAGAAAAGGAAAGGAGAAAGAGAGGGAGAGAAACATCAGTGTGTGGTTGCTTCTCACATGGCCCCCACTGGGGACCTGGCCAGCAACCCAGGCATGTGCCCTGACTGGGAATCGAACTGGCGACCCTTTGGTTCACAGCCTGTGCTCAATCCACTGAGCTATACCAACCAGGCAATGATAGTATTTTCTTGAGGTTTACTAGTATCTACTGGGTTTTCTCATGCAGATTTGAAGAACCCAAATGATTCAACAGTGCATAGTCCCTTTACAAAGCGCCAGGCTTTTACCCCATCTTCAACCATGATGGAGGTGTTCCTTCAGGAGAAGCCACCTGCAGTGGCTACCTCTACAGCTGCACCTCCACCTCCCTCATCTCCTCTGCCAAGCAAATCCACCTCGGCTCCACAAATGTCTCCTGGGTCTTCTGACAACCAGTCCTCTAGCCCTCAGCCGGCACAGCAAAAACTGAAACAGCAAAAGAAAAAAGCCTCCTTGACTTCTAAGGTACATGAAATTATAGATAGATACTATCTTAGGGGAAGGGGTGCATGATTTGGGAATTGAGATGGTAAAGGTATAATTTGGAAAATTGAAGCAAAAGTTTATTAGTTTCAGAATAAGGTTGCACTAAACCATTATTTTCTCCTGTCTTCAGATTCCTGCTCTGGCTGTGGAGATGCCTGGCTCAGCAGATATCTCAGGGCTAAACCTACAGTTTGGGGCACTGCAGTTTGGGTCAGAGCCTGTCCTTTCTGATTATGAGTCCACTCCCACCACGAGCGCCTCTTCAAGCCAGGCTCCAAATAGCCTCTATACCAGCACGGCCAGGTAGAGAAACGTCAGTCATAAAGCTTCTTTTATTAGGCTTTTGGCACTTTTTCTAAGTCTCTTGCCGATTCTTTGAACTCTGGGTGGATGCCAAGTCTCTAGCCAATGTAGCATTTGTTGAAGACTTTAAAATGCTGTTTCTAGGATTATCTGTAACTAAACAGAAATATACCATATTCTGTCATGATAATGCTTTCCTGTGTATAATGTGCAACCAGGTTTTTGGCCCAAACTTTCAGGGGAAAAACCTTCCGTTTTAATTTTTTAATTCATTTTTTAATTTACTTATATTTAGAAATAAAACCAAACATTCTATTGCACGGTATTATTTTGCATACGGATATTATTGCTTTCTAGAGTTATACCTTTTTTTTAAAGATTTTATTTTTATTTTTAGAGAGTGGGGAAGGGAGAGAGAAAGAGAGGGAGAGAAACAGCAATGTATGGTTGCCTCTCACCTGTCCCTCACAGGGACCTAGCCCACAACCCAGGCATGTGCCCTGACTGGGAATCGAACCGGGACCCTTTGGTTCCCAGCCCGCGCTCAATCCACTGAGCTACACCAGCCAGGGCTTAGAGTTATACTTTTAATGCAAAAGCACAAATAAAAGAATTTTTTTAAATTTATATAGATGTGGAATTAGTACTACCTATGTATAATGTGCATTCTCATTTTTCCCCTCAAAAATCTGGGCAAAAAAAGTGTGCATTACACAGGCAAAATATTGTACTCCTTGGGTACTTCTAGAGTAGCCAGACACAGTTTTTATAGATGTGTATAGCACTTCTGATGGAAAGTACATTGGAATCTGCCACAGCTAAAAATGCTTTTGATGCTTTTATTCCTTTGGTTTGGGACTTAGTCCTTAGGCCTATGAAGGGTGTAACTGAACTCTTAGGAAGGAGATAGCATTGATTTACAAGGTCTGTCCAGAAAGTGTCATGCCATGTGATATGAAAAATAGAGACATTTATTGAAGAAAATACAAGAAACATGCATAGGACAATGATGCCTCAGTCCCCTTCAAAGTAGGCACCTTAGGCCCTCACAGAGTTCTCCCAGTCACCATCAGCTGCCCTGTAGTATTTTCCTGAATCTCATTGATGGTCTGAAATCTCTTCCTTTTCAAAGGCGATTTTAGATTTTAGTTTTGGGAAAGCCAGAAGTCACAGGATGTCACATGTGGGCTGTAGGGGGTGCTGAGTCACTGAGTGATTTGATATTTGCCAAAAAACTCTGCACAAGATGTGATGCATGAATGGGTGTGTTATAGTGAAGAAGCTGCCAATCACCTGTTGCCCATAGCTGCGGTCTTCTGAATCATTCAAATAGTTTCCACGAAGGAAAGTTCAAGCTTAAATGCAAAACTTAATGCAGATTCATTGCTCTACTTGTTCAGTCATTTTGAATTTGACGGCCACACAGTACACATGCTCACTCAAGGGTATCTACTGCCCCCATTAACTAGTACAGTGAAGTCGTCATTGTTCGTGCATGCACATCCCAGTCCACTCTCCTTAGCTACCAGCTTACATTGATGTCGCGAAAACCGTTCTCTTTATATTAATAATGGTTGCCCTTTTTCCGGACAGACCTTGTATTACGCAGATTAGAAGGAACCTTTATAGTAGAAACTTTCCTACCTCATTTTATAGCTATCAGGGAGGATCATCTTAAGCAGTAGAAAATACTGGAGGAATTTCAGGGAACTGGGCTGTTTTTCTCAACCCTTAGAATTTAAAAATATAGATGATTTAATGCATGAGAATATTTTAAAAGTCCTGTCAGAGAGTTCTACCAGTAACCTTATATGCGTATTTAATGGGGTTTTTGAGAGAGCCAGTATTCCTTAAAATGCATATAGCAAAAGATGGCATTTTCACGCTAAGGGTTCATGTCGTGAAGGGACAAAGTAGTGTATTCTTTCTGCTAGCCTTTAGACTCTTTTTCTTAGAAGGCAGGGGTACAAGAGGTTTTCCTCTTCCTTTAAGAGTTGAAAAAAAAATTTTTTTTTAAGATTTTCTTTATTTATTTATTGAGAGAGGGAAAGGGAGGGAAAAAGAGAGAGAAACCTCAGTGTTTGGTTGCCTCTCTCACGCCCCCCCCCCACCAGGCATGTGTCCCGATTGGGCATCAAACAACCCTTTGGTTTGCAGGCCGGCTCTCAGTCCACTGAGCCACACCAGCCAGGGCAAGAGTTGAAAATGTTTTTAAGCTCCATTTTTAATTCAGATGCCTGGCTCTATACAATATGAAAATGCTTTCTGTTGTCAGGAGAAAGTGGTGGTAGTTTCTTTGTTGCTGGAAATATTCTTTTTGATTGTAATGAACTTTAGTAGCAGATCTCCACCATTTCCTTAGTATCAGTTGATCTGCTTTATTTCATTTCTCTAAGAGTTTCCTTCTTCGTTACCCACAGTGAATCTTCATCCACAATTTCATCTAACCAGAGTCAGGAGTCCGGTTATCAGAGTGGCCCAATTCAGTCGACAACCTATACCTCCCAAAACAATGCTCAGGGCCCTCTATATGAACAGAGATCCACACAGACTCGGCGGTACCCCAACTCCATCTCTTCATCACCCCAAAAGGACCTGACTCAGGCAAAGGTAGTGGCTTCACAAGCCCCTGGGCATTGGTTAGGAGATAGTGGGCAAAGTCCCTTTAATCCTGGCACTTTATTTCTTGACAAATGGTGCGAAGACATCTCAGGAGTGCTGATTGAGAAGCTGAAAACACATTTCTGTGGTTAATGAAATTTAAAAAGTTATTTTTAGCAAGCCTGGAGACTCAGAACCAGAAAACTATTCTCTTTGCGCTAAAGATTCATTCTCTCTAGTAGAATCAGTCTCAAGTACTTGTTTTCTCTTTGTGGAAGCTCTGATTGCTAGAGTTCTGGGTGCATATCAGTAGACTTCACCTTGCTATGTTTTGGCTTGGTGAGGGGGAGATAGCATATGCCAGAGGTGGTGGGGAGTGACTGCATTTTCCAGATGCAGCTGGAAAAACGGGTGACTTGGCTGAACTGTTTTAACCCACATCCTTCCCCAGGGATCACTGGGT
This sequence comes from Micronycteris hirsuta, assembly GCA_004026765.1. NCBI lineage: Eukaryota > Metazoa > Chordata > Mammalia > Chiroptera > Phyllostomidae > Micronycteris > Micronycteris hirsuta. The sequence continues at coordinate 30,627 of PVJI01003928.1, read as the reverse complement.
TTGGGCCTTTTTGTGTGTCTGTTTTGGGTTTGGGATTTATTGGCAGTTTGGGTTGCTTTTGGTCGTACTAGGTTGGCATATCTTGTTTTTGTTTTTTGTATTTTTTTTTAAATTTTGTTTAGCTAGTTTATGTTAATCCTTTGGTTAATTTACGGAATTTCTCTGGTTAGTAAGCTAAGTCAGTCAGTGCTAATTTGATCTGTTCCCTTGAGTTTGTGTCTTACTCCTCTGTTTTTCGTATTAGAATGGCTTCAGTTCTGTGCAGGCCACGCAGTTACAGACCACGCAATCTGTTGAAGGTGAGTGCTCTCCAGGCTTTCTCCTCCCAGTTGTAGTGTTTATCCTGTCCTTTCAATGTTTTTGCATTTCCCAGCTTGTAGTGAAAATAGCTCAATGATCAAAACATCTGGTCTTAGTTTGGTTCTACCTTGCAGTTTTACCTCAAACCATCCTAAATTTTAGGTTCTCTGTCTTAAAATGGTGATATTCCCTTAGGTTCCCTTTACTGAACAAAGAGATCAGCACTGTGAAATGCTTGGAGTTGAAAAATGGGAAAGGATTCTCCCTCAACACAAATGACCCATTACTAAATAACTCACACTCTTGTCTTTGGGATAGCCTAGCACTGTAGTTACCTCTCACTTCCTAGAAACAGTCCCTTTCCTCTGGTGAGGTGACTTTTCTTTTTTCATTTCCAGGTGCTACAGGCTCTGCAGTGAAATCTGACTCACCTTCCACTTCTAGTATCCCTCCTCTCAGTGAACCGGTATCTGCGGCTTCCTTATTGACGACAACCAATCAGCACTCATCTTCCTTGAGTGGCTTGAGTCACAGTGAGGAGATTCCAAATACTACTACCACACAACACAGCAGGTGATTTGGGGTGAGGGTTGGAGGTTGGGGTTAGTGAGAGCTCTTTGGATCTATCTTACTCTCTCTACCTGGCAGAGATCACATTAGCTAAGTAGATAACCTGAAAGCTATTGGAAGTAAAGACAGAGGAGGATTATTTTCCCTCTTCAACATCCAGTCTAGCTGTAACTGCTCACTACCCCTGGCTGGTTATGTGCTTACCATATGATCTCAGATTTTCTTGGTCCTATATTCTGCTTTATTTCCTGGCTGTATTCTTTTTTTTTTTTTTTTTTTTCCTGTATCTACTGATCTGATGGATAATTTTTTTTTTTTAATTTTTTTGTTTAATTACAGTTATTTGCAGCCTCTCCCCTCCCCACTCCCTTCCCCTCCCGTCCCACCCCCCCAGCCTCCCTCCTCCCCCTTAGTTATGTCCATGTGTCCTCTACAGTGATTCCTGAAAACTCTTCTTCCCATTGTCCCCTCCCCCCTCTCCCCTGTCTATTGTTAGACTGTTTTTAATTTCCTGGCTGTATTCTTGACTGAACTTTCAGGTCACTGAGGCTTATGGCAACCTCTTTTTTGTTACAGCACGTTACCTACTCAGCAGAATACCCTTTCATCATCGACATCTTCTGGGCGCACTTCAACATCCACTCTTTTGGTAAAAGCACCGTGCCTTAAACAAATAAATGTGTTTTTTGTTTTTTTTTACACTTATAACTATCCAATCATAAGATTCTCTTAAGGGATTCTGAGGTGGTAAAATGCTAATTGATCTAAGGTTGCAGGAAAGAGTAAAAGGATATTTGAAGTCAAGAGAGGCAGAAAAATCCAGAAGTACTGCAAAGCTGTGGGTCAGTTATCAAAGTTAACACTGAAGCTGAGTGGGGCTTATCCCTTTCTAACTGGTACAGCCATTTTTATTCCTTGGTCTGGGATATGCTGAACATGAGTCCTGAAAATAATCAGTGTGAGTCTGAGTATCCTTTGACAGTAGAGACCAGATAATGAGGTTTTGGTAAAAAAATTAATTTCATTGTGGTTTATAACAACTATTTGTGTAAAAAGTAAGATAGGAAGGAAGACAACTAACTTAAGAAGAACCAATTTTGGGAAAAGGTGTCTAGTTTGCCAGAAGCCTAGGGAAAGAGAATTCCCTAGGGCTGAGGCTTTAGGTTTAAATTTATTAGAAGTTGTACTTATTTTAGCCCACATGTTGGTCTTGTGCTGAACGAATGTAATGAAGAGTGTAAGAGAGAAGGCTATGATACATTTTTCACATTTAAACTGTCTTCGTCTACTGGCCAACCAGTGTTGGTTTCTGGGAGTTTGTCCTTACTCTCATTTCTTTTCTTTTCTTTTTTTTTTAAGATTTTATTTGTTTATTTTTAGAGAGACGGGAAGGGAGGGAGAGAGGTAAAGATACATGGATTGGTTGCCTTGCACGCCCCCAACTGGGGACCTAGCCCACAACCTAGGCATGTGTCCTGACTGGGAGTCAAATGCGCAACCTTTTAGCTCACAGGCCTGCGCTCAGTCCGCTGAGCCACACCAGCCAGGGCTTTGCTACCTTTCTGAACAGGGTGATGGTGTGCAGTGGGTCTTTCATCATTGTCCTTGCCAAGTGAGTCTTAGGGAATGTGTACCTGGAGTGTATGTAGTATTTCTTCTAACTGCTTTGACAGTGGGCACCCCGGTACCCTCCCACAGCCTTTTAAATTGGGAAGCTGACATGATGATATAATCAACAGCAGGGATTGTTTGTCTTTCCTAACCTGTTAGGCTAATTGCTGTTCCTACCCTTCTTCTACCGCTCCCTCTTTTTGAAGCACACAAGCGTGGAGAGTGAGGCGAATCTTCATTCTTCCTCCAGCACTTTCTCCACCACATCCAGCACAGTCTCTGCACCTCCCCCAGTGGTCAGTGTCTCCTCCAGTCTCAATAGTGGCAGTAGCCTGGGCCTCAGCCTAGGCAGCAACTCCACCGTCACAGCCTCGACTCGAAGCTCAGTTGCTACAACTTCAGGTAGCCCTGCGTAGTTGGTGATGGGATTCCTTTGGGATGAAGGGGAGAAGTAACTCTGACAGGTTAAAAATGTAATTTCTTTTTTAGGAAAAGCTCCTCCTAATCTCCCTCCTGGGGTCCCGCCATTGTTGCCTAACCCGTATATTATGGCTCCAGGGCTGTTACATGCCTACCCGGTAAGTGAGACTGAAAGGTCTTTTCCAAAAGATGAAAGTGGCATGGCTACTTTTTATAGCTCTAGTTGTTACATGAAAGCAAGGTTTTAATCTTTGTAGTTTTGAGGGGGAATAAGTTTTTAGAGAGGAAGGACTAAACTGAGGCCATGCCCTCTATTGTGGATTTTCTCTGTGAACCATATTCTGGTCCTCAAGCCAAAGGCCAGAGTGTCCCACCTGGAATCTCTTTCAGTTCCTTAGAGAATTATTTTCTCTAGTTGACAATTCAACTATCTCTGAGGGTCTTTGCTGGCTCTGACTTGGTCAGAGCAGAGTTCCTTGACTATTGGGACTGAGAATAGGTGGTTGAAAGCAGTAGCTCTTTTGCCCTGGTATATCTTCTATCAGCTTCAGGTATTCAGTACCTGTTAAGATGAACAGTATCTATAATTTCCCACCCTAATCCTTGGTGGGAAGGATTATAGACTCATTTATTTGGAGTGCCCCCATTCTAAAGAAAACTTTTCTAAAAGGAAAAGTTTTGTTTTTTTAATACTCATTTGAGGGTATGTTCATCAATTTTTAGAGAAAGGGGGAGAGGGGGAGGGGGCGGAGAGAGAGAGAGAGATGTGCGAAACATCAGTTGGTTGCCTTCTATACACACCCCAGCTGGGGATCTAACCTGCAACCTAGGTATGTACCCTGACCAGAAATTGAACCAGTGACCTTTTGGGTACAGGACAACACTCCAACCACCTGAGCCACACTGGTCAGGGCAGGAGTATATGTTAATTTTTAAAGACACCTGTTCTTGTTCTCAGAGAGTCTAGATGAATATCCAATAGTACTTCACATATTTTCTAATAACAACATGTCACCTTAGTATCCAGACATCAGAAAAAATGAGTAAAATACAAATCCTTTCTGAAAGAGATAAATTTTAAGCCATGTTTTGAAATCTGTAAGAGACAAACTGGTGGAATAGAAGGTTAAGAGCTGGCTGTTCATGTATGACTTGTGTCTATCCTGCTGCTGCCCAGAGACCAGTCTAGTTCAGTCAGTAGTATGTGACTCAAGGAAATACAAGACCTTTCATGCATGACTTAACTTTTATCTACTCTTCTTCGTAAAAATGAGGATGAATGTTCTGTTGATTTATCTCCTCTCCTAGCTATTTGGTTTGCTACCATTGTGACCCGTCAACATTCGTGTTATATACTTGTATCTTTCAGCCACAAGTATATGGTTATGATGACTTGCAGATGCTTCAGACAAGGTTTCCATTGGTGAGTATGTGGTGTAGAGCTTAGGAAAAGAAAGCAATTTTAAAATAGTGTTGTGGGGATTATTTCAGATGTTCAATTGATAAATCATAGACAACTCTTTCCCACACCTTCATAAGCACACTTTGATTTAAGATATATCAGAACATAGGGTGTGGTTCAGGGAGTGGTTCTAACAGAAGGTAACTTTTTTTAAAAAAAATCAGGGTTGTGGCATCTTTGAAGTACACACAGTTTAAGCACTCTATAGCTTAGAATACCCTGGAGCTCTCAGGATGCTTTCTGTATGTTTCAGGCACTTCGAATTCCAGAATGATCCATTTTCTCAGTAGTAGTAGACTATTAGGGATAATTATCTAGAGGTTTGCGAATATTACTGGTGCTGATGGACTTGGTGTGTTTTCCAGTGGGCATACCCGTAGACCTTGCCTGACTGTGCTCGTGGCCAGGCAGGGGGGACAGTGTATGCGAGAGTAATTTGGAGTTTGTGCCAGCTCTAGCCGTCTTATTTGGTGGCTGGATAAGTTGCATTACTTCAACATTCTCCTGCTTCTCAAGCTGTGGGGTTACTCATGCTGGAGAATGAGTGACATTGCGTCTCTGCTCTTTTTAATTTCTCTCTTCTAGGATTACTACAGCATCCCATTTCCCACACCCACCACGCCGCTGACTGGGAGGGATGGTAGCCTGGCCAGCAACCCTTATTCTGGTAGGACTGGGATAGGGCTAAATAAAGGGAGATTGTGTTGAGATCAGTGGCAGAAACCTGATTAGTAGCGGGAAGGGACCCAGTTCAATTAAGATCTTTCGCAGAAGTATAGAATGGATGTGAGGAATCAGTATTGGTAGATTCAGAAATCCACTAAAGATGGAAGTGGGGGCAACTTTTTCCTTATCTCACTTTCTGTTGTTGCCTTGTGATTCCAGATGACATTTTGACTGTTTTCCTCAGCCATTCTCTAGCTTTTTCCAGGAAATGCAGTAGTTGAACTGGCCTTCCTCTGCCCCTGTACCCTACTCACAGTGGCAGTCTCGTCATTGCCTTGCTTGGCCGTGGACTACTTTTTTTTGCTTGACCTATTGTCCTCACTGATCTATCATTTTTCCCGACCTATCATTGTTTTTCAAATGCAGCATGGAGTGTTCCCCGTGGAGAGGTAGTGGAGAGTGGGGAAGGATGAAAGAAGACCAGTGGGCAGGGAAGTCATGCAGGAATTTTATATTGGGAGCCTATCTCTGCCACAGCATTGCACAGTTATTCAACATTAGTACTTGGCTAGCAGTATCCTTGCTGTGTGCTGAGCAATGCTAAGTGGAGCTGCAACGAAATATAATTCAAAGAACTGAACTTTAACAGGATTTTCTGGAATCACATGAAATCAGAAGTAGTAATTCTACATTGGTGTGGGGGTGAAAGGCAGATACATTTAGCCTCTCCTGTCACAGGTGACCTCACAAAGTTCGGCCGTGGAGATGCCTCCTCCCCAGCCCCAGCCACAACCTTGGCCCAACCCCAACAGAACCAGACACAGACTCATCACACCACGCAGCAGACATTCCTGAACCCGGCGCTGCCTCCTGGCTACAGTTACACCAGCCTGCCATACTACACAGGGGTTCCGGGCCTCCCCAGCACCTTCCAGTATGGGCCTGCTGTGTTCCCTGTGAGTACCTGGGCTTGATCTTTTCTTGTGGTAAAGCATCCCAGCCCCGGACTATCCTAGCTGCTTTCAAGGACTTCAATAATGGGTGAAGAGAAACAGTTTCTACCTCTGACCTGGGGAGAGGGAGTGGGTCTGGACTTCGGGATATTGGAATAGGGATTACCTATTCTTAGAATTAGCTGAGGAAGGAATGTTATAGCATATAGCTTTGTTCCCACAGACTGTCATTCATTCCCTGCTACTGCTATCCCTCTCCCTTCTTTTAAAACTACCATTTCTTGCCCTGGCTGGTGTAGCTCAGTGGATTGAGCTCAGGCTGTGAACCAAAGGATCACCGGTTCAATTCCTAGTCAGGGCACATGCCTGGGTTGTGAGCCAGCTCCCTAATGGGGGCCATGTGAGTGGCAGCCCCACATTGATGTTTTTCTCCTTCCCTTTCTCCCTTTCTCCCTCCCTTCCCCTCTCTATCAAAATAAATAATTTAAAAAAAAATTAAAAACTACTATTTCTTGACTTCACTGTTAGATTTTAGAGTGCTCAGTAGGGAGTCCATTTCACTAAGCAAACTATGGTCAGCCTACATCACTATGGGTAGCCATCTGAATGCCCAGTCCCTGGAGGAAGGTGGGTGGGGTGAATGTTATTCTGTTGCCATTTCACTGTAGTTCTGTTTTTCTGCTCTTTAGGTGGCTCCTACCTCTTCCAAGCAGCATGGTGTGAATGTCAGTGTGAATGCATCAGCCACCCCTTTTCAACAGCCAAGTGGATATGGGTCTCATGGATATAACACTGGTAAGCTTACCTTGACCCCAGCTGTCAGTGTGTCTGTGGGGTGTTACTAAATGAGTTTCAAGGAGGAAGACTTGGTGCTTGAGAAAATAGCATTGGTGATGGTGTGCTGCTGCTCTGTGTATGATTGTTAATGTTTGACTACTGGGATGTCTGCCTGAGCAGCACCGGCAGAGGAGCTTGATTCTAGACCATGTATTCACTACTCCTGACAGGGATGTCCTGGGTTCCGTGTTGGCTATTAGCGTATGCTGGGGCCCCAAAATTTTACTGAGATGTCAATGGAGCCGTTAGTATGTATGGTACTGATAGTATAAAAGGGGATATGTTTACTTAATAGGAGAGTTAAGTGGGTTTTTTGCTAACATGCTCAAATCTCTGTGTAGTACTATTTTTCTCATGTGGTCCCTTTTTATTCCCTAGCTAGGAGAGCTAAGATGTGGGGGAGAATAGATTAGGTCATGAATATAGGCATACCTCAGATATTGTTGGTTCATTTCCAGACTACCATAATAAAGTGAATTATATATAGTCTTCGATGGTGGAGGGTCTTGCCTTTACTTTGTGAAAAAAAGCGCAACGCCTGTGAGGTGTAATAAAACGAGGTGTGCCTGTACTCAATAAAGTGAGAGTTGGGTTGGGAGAGTTGGACCTGGTTGGTCTCTTTCACAATCCATTTGCACATCTAGTGGAAGGGAGGGAGATACAGGAATCTTCTGAATGGATACTGACCTGAAAGATTTTTAGCCCATCCCTTGCCCCTATACCTGACACCTATGCACTACTTTTGGAGGACAGGGAGTCAGAAAAGGAATTTTGAATACAACAACACCCAACTACTTTTTCCAGTGATTTGTAGGTGAATATGGGTGAGGGGGAGGAGGTTGGGGTTGAGTATTATATTTTAAAATTCTCCCCTCAGTTATGCTTTCATGATGATTTGGATGGAGCTACATATGTGTTCTTCACCCTTGTATGGGCTCCAGGTCGGTGAATTGCCCAAGGTTTTTAATAATTGGGGGGCTCTGAGCTGAGCACAGAGGGCAGTTGGTCTGGGAACTAACAGCCAGGTGAAGCTTTGAATGGTGTTATATGGTTAGGTGAAGATTTAAAGAAATTCTGAAATACCCATTGAGACTTAATACCTAGACTTCTTGTGGCTGTCCCTCTCACTAAGACCCACCCTAATCCTTGGTGGGAAGGATTATAGACTCATTGATTTGGAGTGGCCCCATTCTAAGAATATTAGATCTAAGTTTTGAGCTGGACCAGGTTCAAGAATTTTAAGAGGTAAGATGACTGATAATATATGAGAGATGGCATACCTATTCCTGGAAATTCTAGCTTCTTATCTCCCTTAAGATTTCAGAAACTTTCTGTAACAGCCCTTTTGAGAACCCCCAATTCCCAACCCCACAGAGGGTTCTAGTCATCCCATTCCTCATCAACCTCTAAATTCATTTATTTTTATGTATTTGATTCCTTTTAGGAAGAAAATATCCACCCCCTTACAAGCATTTCTGGACGGCAGAGAGCTAATTTGGCCCAAGGCTGGGGGCTATGTTTTGTGTGTGTGTATAAATTTGCACTGAAGTCTTGTTTCAGAAACCAGACCACTGAGGAGAGCCTGCTGAGCTGGGGCCATGGCCTGCGTGGCTTGGGGAAATGAGTTGGTGGATACCTTCTGGGCTTTGAACTTGCCCTTCCCCCATTTCCCTCTCCCCCATGTGTCTGACCCTGTCTTACCCATTTCGAGTTCAAGCGGTGCAGCATCTCCGAAGCATCAATGCACACACCTGCTGTTGCTTTTGTTTTCTGGAAGGCATGTAGTTTCAACTTGTAACAAAAATATTTGTAGTCTTCAATAAACTGTGGTATTTCTTTAGCTAACTCTGGCGTTCTTTCCGTGCATGTCTTTCTGGACACTAGGAGCCAATGTTGTGCAGTGGATGAAGGGTGGAGGGTGGCCTTTTCAATCAAACCCCAGCATAGCCAAAGAACTGGTAACTTTTCAGTATGGTGATTTTATAAAGGTGGGGGAGGAGAAACAGTCTCATTTTCCAACCTGTTGATTGGGGTAAAGAAAGCTATTTGTAGAAAATCCCTGATTCTCCATGCTTATTATAGCTCTTCCCTTTCCATTTAGATCTTCCCCTTGCCTCTGACATAAGCAGGAAGGGGAAGGAAAAACGTTTAGAGTGTCATGTCATGGTGAAAGGTAGAAGAGATGGTGTTCAGAGCTGTTGATGGGGTAATATCTTCAAGGCTTAATTCCCACATTTGGTTACCCAAGGCCAAGTGGCTAGCTGATTGAGATCTGATAAAATCTTGTGACCAGCTAGATGATGGCTTAGGCTGTGGAAACTGTGCTAGCCTGGAACATTGTTCTTAGTCCCTCGATGGCTTTTCAGGGATTGTGGATTATTAAATCGTTTTGCACTTTCGGGTGTAGCTAAGGATGTGTGGGAGAGGTTTGGTTCGACATCTTGACTGGAATTCTCATCCCCACTCAATCCAACTAGTACACCACCAGCCTTTCATTTACAGAGCTAACTTGCACAGTGAGAGGAGGCCCTCTGGAGCAATTCTGTCCTGGGGATGTGACCAACTTTCCAAGGGAGAAATTGGTTTTTGTTTCTCCTCCCCACTGTCCACATGGTGTTTGTATGATCATCACTATTTGGGAGTGGGGCAGAGAGGGAGATTTTGACTCTTGGAAGGAAAGCAAGAAAACTAGTCTGAGGAGCTTTCTAATAACTGGTGAACGGTGGGCAGGGAAACCAATGCCCATTATTTTCTAGTGCCTCTAATGCTTATACTGAGGCTATTAAGACTACTACAAAGAATTCTCTTTCTTTCCTCCTGCGTTTCCAGTCCCTTTAACCAATATCCAAGTTGAGGCCTCTGGACTATAAACTGATTTAAGCTAGTCCAGCCTCTGGAGAGAAAGACCAGCTGGGGGCATGATGAAATTAAATTCCTTTCTACCACACAGCTTGAGAGTCAGGTTAGCCATTTCTCCCATTTATGTGGGATGACCAGGGGGTGTTGGCCAAGCTATTTGAGCCTCTGCAGTAAAAACAAATCATTATCTCTTGTTTCCCTCAAAAATGGTTATTTATATCCTGTCTATTCTACCTTACTCTCAACCCTTCCATACAAACCTCATTGGCTTAGCCTTTTCCATAAATGAGCTTGTTTTTAGAGTGAGGCCTATTACCAGTGATTTGCCAGATGGGCACCTGGGGTTTGAAAAGGGAAGGGGAAAAAATACTCTTACAGCTCACATATTGTCCCTGTCTTTTACTTCAGTGCCTTGAAAGTAGTAGAGAGTTGATACTTTGACACGGGAAAGTATTTTCTCATGCTTGCTTTCTGTAGTTCTGTTCTTTTTCCTAGTTGGTGTTTGCTCCTCCCTGGAACTATCTGGACTTGTGATATGGGAGGGGTTTCCAGGTTAAGATGCCACTTCTATTGGGAAGATTCTAAAGTGGCTGTCTAAGGTGGGCTTAACTTTTGATGGCTGCCTTTGTCCTAGGCATTGGGAGGATTTGGGTTCTGGAGTTTGAAGGGGGATTGCTCCTAATTGTGGGTGAATGGAGGATTCCTCATTGGTGATTTGGTCACTTTAGTATAGCGCTTTTAAAAAACTCTTCCATCAAAGTGCTCCTAACAGCAGAGAAGAAGGATCCAAGGACACCAACTGAAATGCAAAGTTTTTTTTTTAAATCTCATTTTATGAGAACTATTACATTTTAAAAGCATGCTTTAAATTCCTAGTTAAATTTGAGTTTACCTCAAATCTTTGCATAAAATTTCTGTAGTAAGTTGCTGGTTTATTTTACCTTTGTCCTATCTCCTTGACCTTTTGCCCTAGGAGGTAGAGTATGTGTATTTCAGTTTAAGGAGTTCAAATTAAAATGAGGAATTGTATTACTCTGGTTTCCTTAAAGTTGTAGTGGTGGTAGGGAGTTTTTCCAAAGGAAACATGCAAGTTGTGAAAGAGTATGAATTTAAAACCTTTGTCTCATGGAGAAGCTAAAGTTGTAAACTAGAATAACTATTTAGATTTTTGTGTTCCACCTAGACTGTAGGAGATAGCCTATTCCTATATACCTTCTTTACTCTCCTCCCTTAAAATGCGTAAATAGAAATTCATCTTTGTGCCAGCTCATAAGTATAAAGCCTAGACGCTCCAGGACTGGAGAAGCTGGACTAAGTGAGCTGAAGCTCTGAGAATGAAAGTGCTCTTGGAGGCTGAATTGGATGGACTGTTCCTCTAGTACTTACCTTATGCTGTGAAAACATGGATATTGAGCCCAGAAGTGTCTCTTCATGAACAGAAAGAGCTTGATTACCTGTCTTCTGGAGCAGGAGTGAGTGAGGTTTGGGTGGATTGATTTGAAATGGATATTGAAAGTTTAATACATTCCTGTTGGGCTTTGCCACAGAGGTGTTTTGAAAAAGTATATGCTAGTGAGTTTTGGCTATATCCCCTTGGCCCCCCAAAAACGCACTCACACATATATACACAGTACACACCTGAAAAGGACAAGAGAACCCTTAGCTAGCCTTTGTGTCATGAGCTCTTATCCCTCAGGACTGAACTGAAGCTGGAAAAACAGACCAAAATTCCCTTGCAGTGCAATAGCTAGAAAGACGGCACATGTCAGCTCCTCCCAGGGAGAGGGGTCAGGTAGCTAGCTGAGCTAATCCTCCTATCTGTTTCCTCCTCCCCTAGGTGTATCAGTCACCTCCAGTAACACGGGCGTGCCAGATATCTCGGGTTCTGTGTACTCCAAAACCCAGGTAGGTACCTGGCTCTGGATTAAAGTAGAGAGAGAGAGAGAGAGACATAGAGAAGGTGGAGTTGCATTGATAGAAGTGAGCAGGAACACCTTAAGAAAAATATTAGGAAACCCATTCTACTAGAAAATGATTGCTCTCTAGACTTAAATTTCTTGAGGAAATTTAAATTTAGCCCTCTTGGGGGGCGGCGCCAGAGATGTTATAGGAAGGTGGAAAGTTGTAATGTGTCGTGATTTATTGCATAACTGTTCTGGTCCTTTACTTAGTGTTGTGATTTATTGTGTAACTTTACAAGAGAATGAGTATGGAATGAACAAAAAAACTAGTTCATTCCATTCTTTATACCTATAACACGGGGCAAAGCCCAGCTGAGTCACTGAAGTGAGGCATTTGAATTATCCTTAGATTTGTATTGTCGTCATCCCCCATCACTATGAATTATTAGAAGTTTGATACATATATAAAGTATTAGGAGTTATGGTGGAGTGCTTCATGGCCAAGACCTTTAACACTCAAGGTACCTCAGTGTGTGTTCATTTCTTCTGAAATATCCAAGGAGTTCTCATTTCTACACAATTTCAGAGGTGGGAATGCTGAGAGCAGTCAGCAGATTTCATTATATTCATATATGACATTAGAGTTTACGAAGTGCTTTCATGCCCATCCTCTCTCATTTGGTCCTTACAACTGAAAGGTCAGTAGCATCCCTGTTTTATGTATGAGAACACTGAGGCGTGGCGAGTAATTTTCTCAGGACACACAGCTGTTAAAGCACAGAGCTGAGACTGAGACCTGAATATCTGACTTCAGGTGCAGTGTTCCTTCTATGATGACACCATGCTGCTTTTTGAGGGTGGGAGAGCTTGGGCTGAAATCCCAAAGATTCATTTGCTGATCCCTTTTACTCTCTCCTTTCTTCCACCTGGGTAGCAGTCCTTTGAGAAACAAGGTTTTCATTCCGGTACTCCTGCTGCCTCCTTCAACTTGCCTTCAGCTTTAGGAAGTGGGGGGCCCATCAATCCAGCCACAGCTGCTGCCTACCCACCTGCTCCCTTTATGCACATTCTGACACCCCATCAGCAGCCGCACTCACAGATCCTTCACCATCACCTGCAGCAGGATGGCCAGGTAATAACCCTCACTCTGTCCTTTTCCTTCCTCTTCCTTCCTATCCCTTAAAACTGCCTCCCTTTTCCTTTTCTTACCCTTCCTTACCACCACCTCCACCCAGCCCTCCCCAGCGCCAGCCATGGGCACACAGCACATTACAGACACAAGCGCACATAACACAAGTGGCCGGCAAAGGAGATGTCAGAGAAGGGGCCAGATTGAAACCTTTTTTGCCCAATTCCTTTGGTGCCTTTCTCCACCTCTTCCTGTAGCACAGTTGTCCTCATCCCATCAAACCTGGGTCACACCTCCCCTCTTACCTCACCCAGCCCTCCCCCTTCCCTCACATTATAGTTTTCCCTTCTGATAATGGTGGAGTTCTATTGTCAAAGTTTGTCCCTTTATTTTCCATATATCCTGGTTCTGCCTCAGCTACCATATTTGCAGATGATTCTCTGTTGCCAGCGCCAGCAGGAGGAGCAGGTAATGAAACTGAATGATATGCTTGAACCCACTCCTTTTCAGCCCCCATTTCAACTCCAGAGCCTTAGGGAACTTGAAGAGAAAAGATTGTATGATCACAAATCGGGATACACAAACACACACACCTTGCTGAGCTCTCTGGCCTCCCATTCCTCTCTTGTCCTCCCCTCCTCAATGCCCTCTTTCTTTCTACCCTTCCCCGACTCTACACTTGGTTACTGGAATGGAAAAGATTCTTGGCAACATCTGGGGCCTGGGGTCTCAGACTTTCTCTCCCACCTTGCCTTGAATGGGCTCACAGATACGACATATGTGGTAGGGGTGGGGGCCATGGGGGGTGGTACAAGTGACCTCTCCTCCACCAAAGGTGGCTGGGAAACTGGAAGAAGGGCTTCTTTCCTCTCAAAGACAGCTTTCCAAATTGAGGCCTTCCGGGGGATCAATGAAAATAAAGTCACCTGTGATCACTCGGTACCAAGAGGCCATAATTCTCTAAATGTCTAGAGAGTTGCCTTTTCTCAGAGTAGCAGCAGGTGTGGGGGTGGGGAGAAAGTGGAATTGAAAATTAGTAGAACTGATTCACTATCTTACCTCTGAAGGTATCTTACCCTCTTTTCATCTTTCCCCTATTTAAAGGTTGGAAGTGTTTTTTGTTTTTTTTGTCAGAGGTGCTGTAGCAACTGTACAGATCACATTGTCTATGGTTGAGAAACAAGTAACTTCTAAGCAAGGGGGATGGGAGAGCAAAATGATTTCCAGATCTCCCTTACAATGTCACAGATTTGTCCCACTAACTAGACACCTTTTTCCTCCCCATCATCCTCCCATTCCCCTGCAGACGGGCAGCGGGCAACGTAGCCAGACCAGCTCCATCCCGCAGAAGCCCCAGACCAACAAGTCTGCCTACAACAGCTACAGCTGGGGGGCCAACTGAGGCCCTGACCCTCTCTTCCTGGTCCCATCTTCTGAGAGGGCTTCTCAGCCTGGCAACTATGGAAACAGCATCAAAGAGAGAGGAATGTGGGGGAGTTCCGCTGCCCGCCCCCCACACCAGTGGTCCACCCCATGCCTCAGCTTCATGTCTGTCCATTTCCTTACCATCCCCACTCTGTTGTATGTATTATAGGATTTGTATTTTCTCCTTTTTTTTCTTCCTTTCCTCCTCCCCCCTTGCATTCAAAATTATGAAACTTTGCTGTGGGCCCTGCCCTTCATTCTCTTCCTGTTCACCCTGGTGGTGTTTGGGTGAGGTGTGGAGGGGGGCCCCCAAATATATATCAGCCCAACAGCCCTATGTCTCCTCCTTTATTATTAGGAAACAAAACAACAACAACAAAATGGCGTCATGAATATGAACAGCATTGTCAGATGAATTAGTTGAAGTGTTTTTTTTTTTTGTACTGTGTTCTCAAATTTAATGGATTAATGTGTCTTGTATATATAAAAAGAAAACCTCTACCTTCAGCCTCTGCCCATTCTTGCTCCGTCTAGGACATCCTCAATCTCGTCGATGACCAGCTTGGTGAATAAGTATTACTGTACCAACTGGGCCTCCTCTGTCAGGCCCCGAAGGCAGTGGAAAAAAATAAAATCTTCGCCCTTTCAGAACACCTCTGACCTTACTGTTTTAGTATAGTGCCCTTGAGGGGTTTCCCTTTCCTTCAGAAACTGCTACATCTATGGCAGATTTTAGGCAGTAAAGGAAGTGGGATAGTGAACATTAGGTAGAAGGGGGAGGGGATTAAGTAGGAGCTGAAAGAGATGGCTTTGTAAAATTAAAAATATAATGTAGCTGGGTCCAGGCGAGTGAATTGGAAAAGAGGGGCAACACGTGCTGTATGATGGCAAAATTGACGTTTGGGGCCTGTTTCTCTTACACATATGCTCCCGTAGTTCTTGCTGCTTGGATGCTTTCGTATCCCATAGCTGTACCCAACCTCCTGAAAAAGAATCTAGAGGAAGGCCAGGTTTGGGATTGGGGTTAGAGTTAGGGGTGCAGGGAAAGAGAGGCTTTGAAAGTCAATGAATGATAGCAAGAGGGGCATACTTAAAGCCCCAAATTATTCCCTCCCAAAATGCGTAACTAGATTTCCCTTGCTCTTTCACAAAGCCTTTATCCTGCTGCATAGAAGAATTCCAAGAACTCCTTAGTAGCCACAGAGTTCACTGCCTGTGGCCCCCTGTCTTATCTCTATTCAACTCTGGGGAATTTGGTACTAGAAGGAGCTTGATGAGATATTTTGTCCATCCCACTTAGACTTAACTGAGGTCAAAGAGGGCCCAGGGAGGGGCGAGGTGGCTTCAAATGGAAGACTGGTCATTACTGGGTGTGGTGAGCCAGTGGTGAGGGCGGGCCTGGGGCCGGTTCATTTGTGCAGATGGGCTGCCCTCTGGTGGCCTTATCCAGCACCACTTGTTAAACGCTCGAAATACGTTTTTGGAGTGGGTTGGTCGGCGAGAAGAATCAGCTTAGAAGGCAGCTGTTTGTTGGAAAATAAAAATTCAAAACACCTACTCCCGGGGGGGAGCAAAGCATAACACCCCCTGCCCTCGTGGGAAACTTGATACTATAAAGTAAAACCCTTTCTAAGTTGAGCGCCATCCGCCCCGCCCCATCTACGTCCCGCTTACGGTAGTTTTACGACAGGGTATGGATCGCAGGTTTGCTTTCCGGCAGCGTGAGCTGACCCTTCGCTCAGTTTTCCACAGCGTAACGCAGGCTCTCCCCAGGTGTGAATGGGCCTCAGGTGGGGTTCGGGAGTTCGAATCCCAATACGGGAATGAGCCTCTTTGACCTTTTGCGGGGCTTTTTCGGCTTTTCTGGACCTCGGAGGTGAGAATGGGACCGAGTCGGGCAAGGGGGAGGTTCTGAGGGGCGCTTGACCTCTAACACCCTATTTTTGGAAAAACACTCTCTTCCCTCATTTCCTCAACTCCGGTGCAGAGGACAGAAGTCACAACAGTGAGCAATCACTCTGCGACAGTAACCAAGGCGGTTGTTAAGAGGAGGGAAAACAGCTTAATCCTTTCTCCAGCCTGGGGTGATGCAACAGGGGAAGACAATGGGGCTGGGGTAGAGTACGATGAGCAAGTGAGAGGCGATGGGCTGGGGGTCGCTGGAGAAAAGCCATGGGGAGGTGTTTGGGGGCACCCACAAGGTGAGGACTGACTGATTAAAAACTAAAAACCTCGATGGCTGGTCTTCTAACCCTCACCTCACATTCCCAGACATCTGTTCTTATTCCACTTTGCTACCCACGAGTTGATTTTATGGTTTAAGTAGTGAGTGCTGAAATTTTGGTGGCCAATCTGCCTCCACCTCAGCCACAGAGATCCCTTTTTTGGAGGGATGACTCGAGATGAAGATGAAGATGATGAGGAAGAAGAGGAAGAAGCCCCGTGGGGCCGTGGGAGCTCGAGGTTTGAGGGTCCACACCCACCTGAGGAATTTGGCTTCGGCTTCAGCTTCAGCCCTGGAGGAGGAATGCGTTTCCACGATAACTTTGGCTTTGATGACCTAGTACGGGATTTTAATAACATCTTCAGCGAGATGGGGGCCTGGACCTTGCCTTCCCGTCCTCCAGGTGTGTGTTTGCCCCCTGAAGGAGAACCTGTGGTTTCTACTGGGTTGGTGGGTGAAATAAGGATCCCACAGAAAGTAGCTGGGAGGTGGGAAGTGTGAGAAGACTGATGATTTGGGGTGGGGGTGGGGGCGGTTAAAAGATCACAAATCCTTTGCCATCCCCCAGCATCCATACACCTGCCCCCTTTCTGCAGAACTTCCAGGTCCTGAGTCAGAGACACCTGGTGAGAGACTGCAGGAGGGACAGACGCTCCGGGACTCAATGCTTAAGTATCCAGATAGTCACCAACCCAGGATCTTTGGAGGGGTTTTGGAGAGGGACACAAGAACTGACTCCCCAAAACCAGCACCAGGCTGGGGCTCCCAGAGACCTTTTCATAAGGTTAGTACATCTGAGCCTTAAATGATGGCCTCTGGGGGTGGACTCCTTGTTGGAATTAACAGACTTGAGTTGAAATCCTGGGCCCTCCACTTAGTGTATTTATCTGTTTCCTATATTAAGTTTCTTGTAGGATTTTCTTTGGGGGGAAATGAGAGTTCTGCTTTTTCTCTTAAAAAATAAAAGAGAGATCATTGCTCTGTGTGATTCTCAGACAAAGCAGGATTGTTGGCAGGAAATTACCAGTTCAGGAAGGCTTTTGGTAGAAGGATACATAAAACAGCTAGGAAGGAGGAGGGATAAGTAAAGCTGTCTTGAATGGGATTATCTCTTTTGGGGAAAGGTGGTTTTGGAACTTGGGAATAATTTAGATCCTGTGACTCCTCGAGTTTGAGATTTAAAGGTGTCATTTTATCTACTTCGGCTTTTTCTGCAGTTTGATGATATGTGGACTGTGACCCCCCATTCTAGAGCCAAAGAGGACAAGGGTGAGTCTGGAGGGAGAGGACATTTACCAGCCCTCTTTTGCTTTCAGCAGTTCCCACTGTTCTTCCTCCCTAAAGTTCCTTCCTAGTACACCTGTTCCTCCTTTCCCTTAGACACTTTCTTTACTCTTTCCTCTCCCTGCCCTTCTAGATCTTGATTCCCAGGTTTCCCAGGAGGGCCTTGGCCCAGTTCTGCAGCCCCAGCCCAAATCCTATTTCAAGAGCGTCTCTGTGACCAAGATCACTAGGCCAGATGGGGTGAGTTGGGAGAGAGGGGTAAAGGGAAGTGTAGCCAGAGGTTGCCCTGGACAGAGGGATCTTTGGAAAGAAACCAGCAGACTCACCTTTAGTGACATTAGGGATATGGTGGGGGTTTCTCCTTGTAGACAGTAGAGGAGCGCCGCACTGTGGTGGACAGTGAGGGCCGGACAGAGACCACAGTCATCCATCAAGAAGCAGACGACAGTCCTAGAGATGGTAAGTGAAGAGTGTGGATCAAAGTTGTCCGTCATTTAATTCCTTGGGAAAGGGAAACCCTTACTCTTCTACCCTTCAATATTATTTCCATCTTTGCCTCCATCCAGTTCCTTTCATTTAGTATGTCTGTGTGTATCATTTTCTTCCTTAGATCCAGTATCACCAACACCTCCAGCCCTGGATGATGCCTTTTCCATCCTGGATTTATTCCTAGGCAGATGGTTTCGGTCCCGGTAGCCTTGTTAAACCTCAGAGGCCTTCAGGTTCTTCCCGCCTCCTACCCCTTTCTCTCCATCAATGGGCTTAGCTTCTCCTGCCACCTCAGGGCCTTGGGTGTGTGGAACAGTGAATTGGGGGTATATCAGTATGTCACTCACCCAAGCTGACCAATAAAACCTTTATTTATGCTAATTTCTTGGTCTTGGTTTTGTCAAGACTGTTCTACTTTCTAGCACCATCCAGGGTTTCCTAAATTATCTTGGCCTAAAACCTTCTCCTTGTTTCTTAATTTTTTCCACTTCCAAAACCTGATTTGGTAAGTAAGGGTCAGGTATACCAGTAGAAAATAATTTTTCTTTTAGAGGAGATAGGATAACTATAGATAATTCCAAGAGAATCTCTGGACAGGGATTCATCAGAATCCAAAAAGGAAGTATGTTTGGAAGTCGGGGACAGCTGCTTCCCTTTGTGTGCAGTCACCATAATGAGACAGCTCATGAGATAATTAAGGAGTACGTGGGCAAATATTTCTTTCTTTACTGGCTCTGCTTATATGTGTGTGTTTTAATATTTTTTTAAATATATGTTAGATAAACCACAACTAAGCACAAATATTACTAGATCTTTTTCTCATTAAAAAGTTTTTAGCACTATGGCATAGAGTAGCATAACTTCCAAATTTATTTACCTCTGATTCCTCTGGATATCTCACAAAAATGAAAATGAAGGGATTTTTTTCTAAAGAGGCAATATAGCAAGAACAAAGGAGGGGAGATATAGTAATGAAATTTAGTCTTTTCGTTTTCTTAGTTATGTTTTGGTGAATGAAAGTTGATTTATTGCAGCCAAATTTATCTTTTCACTTACAGTTAGCATTCTTTATATTTTTAGAAATCTCTTAATCCAACATTAAACAGGTACTCCATTATCCTCTACAAGTTCTGTGGTTTTGCCTTTTACATTTAGGTATTTAAATCCACCTGAAATATAGCTTCCTAATTGGTATGAATCGGGGACAAATTTTATTTCCATTTGGAAAAATATATATTCATATGTATGTACAAATATCACAAATACACAGATAACATATATATCCCTGTGCTAGTCTTTCTATTCTCTTTTATTAATCTGTCTTTGCGCTGATATCACACTTTTAAGTACTGCAGTTGTATTTTGTAGAACAAGCCCTCCCACCCTTTAAAGAAATTCTCTCATTATTCTATATAAGAATACAGCTGAGCCCGGCTGGTGTAGCTCAGTGGATTGAGCGCGGGCTGGGAACCAGGCGGTCCCGGTTCAATTCCCAGTTGGGGCACATGCCTGGGTTGTGGGCTGGGTCCCCAGTGAGGGCCATGTGAGAGGCAACCACACATTGCTGTTTCTCTCCCTCTCTTTCTCCCTCCCTTCCCCTCTGTCTAAAAATAAATAAAATCTTAAAAAAAAAAAAAAAGAATACAGCTGATATTTTTAATCAGCTTTTTAGAGTGCCACTGTAAACACAAATGGAGCCAGAGATTACCAGACATCTGTGGAGTCTCCAGAATGAAGGATGGAGACTCACTCAAACTAAAGAAGCAGCTTGGAAGAAACAGACTATACAGAAAGATGAAAATTTAGCAATGACACAAATCTTTAATGTCCTTAGAAATTTGAGATGTATTAAATCCCTAAAGCCAGAAAAGAATTCTATAAAAGATAAACAGAATAAACTTTTGGGAGTTAAAAAATATATGGCAAAAGTAAATAACTATAAAAAGGTTTGGATGACAAAATTGAGATTTCCCAGAAAAGTAGACCAAATAAGAGAAAAAAGAAAACTAGAATGATAGAAATCATTCCTGAAATAAGAAAATAATCAAAGGTGAAAGATACTATAACTGAAAGGACCCACCACATGCTAGATACCAAGAATGGAAATGAACCCACTTCAGGGCATGTCATGAAATTTCAGAATTCTAGGGACAAAATCTAGATGAGAGAGAAGGAAAACACAGGATCAAGAATCACCGGAATTAATAGATAATGGAGCCACCCTGTCTGGTGTGGCTGTCAATTGAGCACCAGCCTGTGAACCAAAAAGGTGCTGGTTCAATTCCCAGTCAGGGCTTGTGCCTGCCTTGCAGGCCAAGTCCCCCGTTGGGGATGTAGGAGACGCAACTGGCTGATGTATCTCTTAAATATCGATGTTTCTCCCTCTCTTTCTCCCTCCCTTCCCATCTCTCTAAAAATAAATAACGTTAAAAAAAAAATATATATATATATATAATGGAACCCTTGCCAGGTTGCTCAGATGGTTAGGGCATCATCCTGATAATGCTAAATTGTAGGTTAAATCCCCAGTCAGGGCACATATAAGAAACAACCAATGAATGCATAAATAAGTGGAACAACAAATTGATGTTTCTCTTTAAAATCAATAAATAAAAGTTTTAAAAAGACAATGGAGCATTACTTTTTTTAAGTGTGTTTTGTTGATTATGCTATTACAGTTGTCCCACTTTTTCCCACTTTGCCCCCTCCACCTAGTACCCCCCTTCTGTCTAGCAGTCCTCCCACTTAGTTCATGTCCTTGGGGTGTATGTGTAAGTTCTTTGGCTTCTCCATTCCCTATACCATTCTTATCATCTCCCTGTCCGTTTTGTTCCTACCAATTATGCTTCTTAATCCCTGTATTATTTCCCCCATTCTCTCCCTTCCTCCTCCTAGCTGGTAACCCTCCAAATGATCTCCATACCTATAATTCTTTTCCTGTTCTCCTTGTTTGCTTAGTTTGTGGGTTTTTTTTTTTATTCAGTTGTTGATAGTTGTGAATTTGTTGCCTTTTTGATTTTCATGGTTTTCATCTATTTCTTCAAGAAGTCCCTTTAACATTTCATGTAACAATGGCTTTGTGATAATGACCTCCTTTAGCTGGTCTGGGAAGCACTTTATCTGCATTCCATTCTAAATGATAGCTTTGCTGGAGGGAGTAATCTAGGTTATAGGTCGTGCTTTTTATCACTTTGAATACTTCTAATACTTCCTGCCAGTCCCTTCTTGCCTGCAAAATTTCTTTTGAGAGATCGGCTGATAGTATTATGGGAACTCCTTTGTGGGTAACTCTGCTTTTCTCTTGCTGCTTTTAAGATTCTCTCTTTAACCTTTAGCATTTTAATTATGATGTGTCTTCGTGTGGTCCTCTTCAGGTCCAGCTCATTTGGGATTCTCTGTGCTTCCTGGATTTGTATGTCTATTTCCTTCACCAAACTAGGGAAGTTTTCTTTCCTTATTTTTTCAAATAAGTTTTCAGTTTCTTACTCTTCCTCTTCTCCTCCTGGCACTGCCATGATTTGGACGTTATATGTTTGACGTTGTCCCAGAAGTTCCTAAGCCTCCTCATTTTTTTTGAATTCTTTTTTCTTCCTTCTGTTCTGGTTGAATGTTTATCTCTTCCTAATGTTCCATATCATTGATTTGGATCCTGGCTTCTTTCCCGTTACTGTTGGTTCCCTATATATTTTTCTTTATTTCATTTAGTGCAACCTTCATTTCTTCCTTTATGTTGTTGCCATATTCAGTGAGTTCTCTGAATGTCCTCATCACCATAACTCTGCATTTGATAAGTTGACTATCTCTGTTTCATTTAGTTTTCTTTCTGGGGTTTTGTTCTGTCCTTTCATTTGGGCCATATTTCTTCGTCTCCTCAATTTGGCAGCCTCCCTGTATTTGTTTCTGTGTCTTAGGTAGAGCTGCTTTTACAGTCTTAGTACTATGGCCTATGTAGAAAATGCACCTGTAAATTGTGTGGGGCGGAGCCTTAGGTAGTTGCCAGGGTGGGACAATCCACTTCACTGCTTTGTGGCTTTGTATAGGGGGGAGGGTTCTGAGAGGGGACAGTGCCACTGTCTGGCTTCTGAAGGTCTGCCCAGCACTTGCCCCATTTCCATTCACTTCACCCACTTCTCGTATGCTGCTGACACCCTACCAGCTGCTGCCCAGGTGGTGAAACCCAGAGTGGGTGGGTTTGCATATGTTCTAAATCCATGAAGGCCCTTTAAGTGGTGAAGATCTGGCAGTTTCTTCCACTACCCCAGCCCCCATTGGTTTTTACAGCCAGAGGCAATGGGGTTTTATCTTTCTGGTGCTGGAACCCTGGGCTGTGCAGTCTGGCCTGGGGATAGGATCCCTTGCTCCCAAGGTATCCTTCACTCCCAAGGTAACCCACCCAATTTTTACCCACCATATATGAAGGTGATACTCTCCATTCCACCGCTGCACCTGGCCATGCCTCAGTGCCTCTCTGCCCGTCTCTATGACTCCATCACTACTACCCGTCTGGATGAATGTGGCTTTTTAAAATCTTATAAAGATTTAGCTCAATATTCTGGTGGTTCTGGGTGTTATTTGTTTTGAGATATGGTTGTAATTCTATGGTTGCGCAAGGAGTCAAAGCATGTCGACCTATGTCTCCATCTTGGCCAGAATGCTACTTTTAAAATACCGATGAAAGGTTATTTTCAACCTACATTTGTATACCCAAGAAAACTACAATTAAATATGGGAGTGTAACATATTTTTAGACATGAAAGGGGTGTCAACAAAAACCTGTACTAAACATTTCATGGTGCTTTTCCAACTAAGATTAGGAATAAAACCCAAGATATCTGCTCTTACCACTTCTATTCAACATTGTCCTAGTGGTTCTTGCTAGAGAAAGACATGGTAAGAAAAGAAGTAAAACTGTATTTACAGGTGCCATGAGCTTATGTGTAGAAAAAAATTCTAAGGAATCAACAACAAAATTACTAGCAGTAATAACAGAATAGCAAGGTTTCAGGGTACAAGATCAATATCCAAAAAAACTGCATTTCTGTATATTGGCAACAACCTGAATATGAAATGGAAGGAACAATTCCATAACAGCATACTAAAGAATAAAATAATTTTGACAAAAAACAAAAGCTGAACATTGAAAATTTCTGAGATAATTAAAATCTAAATAAAAATATATACATGGATTGGAGCAGTTAATATTGTTAAGATAGCAATTCTGCCCAGATTTATTTATAGATTTAATGCAATTTCTATCAAAATGCTAGTAAATTTTTTTTAATCCTCACCCCAGGATACATTTATTGATTTTAGAAAGGAAGTGGGGGGTGGTGGAGAGAGAAACACCCATTGGTTGCCGCCTGTATATGCCCTGACCAGGGATCAAACCTGCAACCTTTTGGTGAATGGGACAACACTCCAACCAACTGGGCTACCCAGCCAGGACCCTAGTGAAAAAGTTTTCTTTTGGAAGTTGAGCAGTTTCATCTCGATGTGGGGCCCTGTTCTGGAATGGAGACTAGGTGGGTCAGATTTTAAAGTTCATAGGAACCTGACTGCTGTAACGCCTTCAGACCATCTTCTGTAAACCTCTTGAAATCACCTGTTGTGGAGGAGTAAATCCACGCCAGTTTCAGCTGTCCTGAAATTGATCTGCAGAACTTTCCAGGGAATACCTGAGGGCCATGTCCGGGTTCTTCTCTTCTCGGGCCTATCAGATACCCTGTTGCTTTTCTCTGTTTCTTCCACAGACACACACTATTCAAGTCTGAGAGCTGTTGATGTTGTTCCTACCCACTTTTACTACAGGATTTGAAAGTATAGTTTGTCACCTAGCTCTATTGTAAATGTCTTTAATTAGTCTTTGATTTTGCTATTTGTTCTATCTCATGTGGAGATTCAAGAAAATCCAAAAACCAGGTTTTCATTGTAGCTACTATCTTCTCAGGATTCCCACCATTGCCTTTTTTTACACAAAAAATTGTAAAACTCGCTTTAGAATTCAAAAATGAAATTTATTGATAACATTATTGATAGATATAATTACATGTTTATGTGTATGTATGCTTAGATTTTCTATAAAGGAGAAATAAAAGGAAAGTAATTAATAAAGAATAGTATATTTTTCAATATGTAAATGTTCCAGCACAACTAGAATCTATAATGAAATATTCTTTTTAAACATATTTTATTGACTATGCTATTACAGTTGTCCCATTTTCCCTCCTTTATTCCCCTCTGCCCTGCACACTCCCTCCCACCCACATTCCCCCCCTTTATTTCATGTCCATGGGTCGTACATATAATTTCTTTGGTTTCTACATTTCCTATACTATTCTTAACCTCTCCCTCTCTATTTTCTACCTACCATTGATGCTACTTATTCTCTGTACCTTTTCCCCCTCTCTCCCCCTCCCACTCCCCTGTTGATAACCTTCCATGTGATCTCCATTTCCGTGGTTCTGTTCCTGTTCTAGTTGTTTGCTTAGTTTGCTTTTGCTTTTGTTTTAGGTGTGGTTGTTAACAACTGTGAGTTTGCTGTCATTTTACTGTTCATATTTTTTATCTTCTTTTTCTTAGATAAATCCCTTTAACACTTCATATGATAAGGACTTGGTGGTGATGAACTTCTTGAACTTGACCTTATCTGAGGAGCACTTTATCTGCCCTTCCATTCTAAATGAAAACTTTGCTGGATAGAGTATTCTTGGATGTAGGTCCTTGCCTTTCATGACTTGGAATACTCTCCAGCCCCTTCTTCCCTGTAAGGTCTCTTTTGAGAAATCAGCTGACAGTCTTATGGGAACTCCTTTGTAGGTAATTGCCTCCTTTTCTCTTGCTGCTTCTAAGATTCTCTCATTTTTAATCTTGGGTGATGTAATTATGACGTGCCTTGGTGTGTTCCTCCTTGGGTCCAACTTCTTTGGGACTCTGAGCTTCCTGGACTTCCTGGATGTCTATTTCCTTTGCCAAATTGGGGAAGTTCTCTTTTATTACTTGTTCAAATAAGTTTTCAATTTGTTGCTCTTCCTATTCTCCTTCGGGTACCCCTATAATTCGGATGTTGGAATGTTTAAAGATGTCCTGGAGGTTCCTAAGCCTCTCCTCAGCTTCTTGAATTATTTTTTCTTCATTCTCTTCTGGCTGAATGTTTTTTTTCTTCCTTCTGGTCCACTCCATTGATTTGAGTCCCAGTTTCCTTCTCATCCCTATTGGTTCCCTGCAGATTTCCCCTCATTTCCTTTATATCATCCTTCATTTGTTCAAGTAATTGTGACAATTTTTCGTCGAATTCTGTGAGCATCCTGATTACCAGTGCTTTGAACTGTGCATCTGATAGGTTGGCTATCTCTTTGTCGCTTAGTTGTATTTTTTCCGGAGCCTTGATCTGTTCTTTCATTTGGGTTATTTTTTTTTCTCCTCATGCCTGTTACGTATAAGAAACGGAGCCTTAGGTGTTCACCAGGGTGGGGTAACTCACATCGTTGCGTTGTGACGCTGTCTGTGGGGAAGGGGTCTGAGGGAACAATGGCACTAGCTCTGCTCTCTGCCAGCTTTCAGTCACTTCCCTCGCTACCCACAAGCAAATTGGGCTCTTCTGTGCTGAATGCTGGGCGGGTGGGCTTGTGTACGTTCTAGGACCCTGTGGGTCTCCATTGAACTCTCCTGTGAGGCCAGGAGTTCCTCCCACTGCCACCTCCACCCTCACGGATGTTTTCAATTGGTGGTTTGAGGCTTTATTTCCCCACACTGGAATCCTAGGTTGCACAGCCTGTCTCGCTCCCCAGCTGTTCCTTTATCCGCACACGAATGTGGGAACGCCCCCTCCACCAGCTGCAGCCTCGCTGGCTTCATCAGTCACTGCCTTGCCGGCCAGCTGCAGTGATGCCTGCCCTGCTCCACAAAGCGCTGCCTCGCTGGGTCCACCACCCACTGCCTTTCTGCGAGCCCTCTCCACCCAGCTGCCCATCTCCGCCTCTCCTACCGGTCTGGATGATCGTGTCTTCTTTAACTCCTTGGTTGTAGGGCTTCCATACAGTTTGATTTTTTCTCAGTTCTGGTTGGTTTTTCTTTTTAAATTGTTGTTGTCCTTCTTTTGGTTGTATGAGGAGGCACAGTGTGTCTACCTCCACCTCCATCTTGGCTGGAAGTCTCCTATAATGAAATATTCTGACCAGTAGATATGTCATGTAGCCACCCAAATGCCATGAAAATGCAGCCTTAGTTAGCATGCTTTTCTGAAAGGGTGACTGGCCCTTGCTGAAGTTCCAAGCAAAATAAAGTACTGTCTTCCCTCAATTTACATAATGATTGGATGCCTACAAGATTCAGTATACTTTAAAAGAATTTTGGGATATTGATTTCCATGGAAGTTTGTCACTGACCTGTGTTCTTTTTTTTTTTTTTTTAAAGATTTTATTTATTTGTCCTGGCTGGTGTAGCTCAGTGGATTGAGTGTGGGCTGCGAACCAAAGGGTCGCCAGTTCAATTCCCGGTCAGGGCACATGTCTGGGTTGCAGGCCGGGTCCCCAGTGGAGGCCATATGAGAGGCAACCGCACATTGACGTTTCTCTCCCTCTCTTTCTCTCTCCCTTCCCTTCTGTCTAAAAATAAATAAATAAAATCTTTAAAAAAAAAGATTTTAGCCGGGCTGGTGTAGCTCAGTGGATTGAGCGCGGGCTGGGAACCAGAGGGTCCCGGTTCGATTCTCAGTCGGGGCACATGCCTGGGTTGCAGGCCAGGTCCTCAGTGAGGGCCATGTGAGAGGCAACCGTACATTGCTGTTTCTCTCCCTCTCTTTCTCCCTCCCTTCTCCTCTCTCTGAAAATAAATAAATAAAATCTTAAAAAAAAAAAAAGGTTTTATTTATTTATTTTCAGAGAGAGGAGAAGGGAGGAAGAGAAGGAGAGAAACAGCAATGTGCGGTTGCCTCTCACATGGCCCTCACAGGGGACCTGGCCTGCAACCCAGGCATGTGCCCTGACCGGGAATTGAACCGGGACTCTTTGGTTCCCAGCTCACGCTCAATCCACTGAGCTACACCAGCCAGGGCAGATTCAGTATACTTTAAAACTGGTAAAAAATACTTAGTGTTTATATATAAAACAGAATGTAAGCTCTATCATTATAAACAAGCTTTTCACTAATATGTACATCTAGTAGGAAGTAGAAGAAGTCTTTGTTATATGTCTTGTAGGTTGTTTAGTATGTCTTACCTCTGACTACTAAATATTAGGAATTCCCCCCATCATCACTGTGAAACAACAAAAATCCTGCCCCTACCTACAAATTTTCAAAATTCTTGCTAGGGGATAGTATCCCTGGTTGAGAACCTCAGGTCTAGTAGAAGTTCTTCTACCTGGAAACATGAGTGTGTGATATAAGGATAATGAGCACAAATGACTTCAGAAACTACAGAAATAAAACTAATCTTTAAAGTGATAGGGAGACACCTAGAGGAGGGATACGGTGGCCTTTTTATATTCTTCAGTCTGAAAGGCTCAAGGAGGGTGGCCAATGGGACGATATGTGTAAGGTTGGGAAGACCGAGTGTCTTAGGTTGGGTGTCCCTGGAAATAGACTTTGATATGGAGAGTTTCATGCCAAAGATTTATTTGGGAGTGCTCTTGGGAGATCTACCTATAGAGAAGTGAAGGAGACAGGATTGAGCACAGGGAGTAGATGACAATGTGATTGCAGCTGAGTCCTCAGCTGATCCTAGGATTCTCCAGGGAGTTATGAAATGGAGATAATTCATCTGAGTTGTCCCATATGAAGGCAAAGGGGTCAGGACATTGTATCCTTTATTTTAAAAAAATTAATTTACTTATTTTAGAGATCAGGAAAGGAAGGGAGAAAGAGACAGACAGAAACATCAATGTGTGGTTGCCTCTTGGGCATCCCTACTGGGAACCTGGCCCACAATCCAGGCAGGTGTCCTGACCAGGGATCGAACTGGCAACCCTTTGGTTCACAGGCCAGCACTCAATCCACTGAGCCACAGCAGCCAGAGCTACTAGAAAGACCCCAAAGTTCAAAAGGGATTCTTAACTGTGATATCCAGAAGAAGCATTACATCTGTGGTTTCCAGGACCTCTAGACCTCAAACTCAAATTCCCCACTGGGTTCACTTTGAGTGAAGATAACTGGAGGCCACTTGGTTTCTATCCTAGATCCATGTAATTAATTCCCAGGTCCACATACTCTACCTGCTGGAGGCGAAGAATCATACAATGGTGGTCGATGTGTTCTGGGGGGTGGTGACCTATCCTCCTAGGGTTTCATCTTGAAGCTGGTGCCTCATCAGTATCTTTAAGAGGCCACTGAACTGCTCTATCCGCTGGTGGCCTCTGAATGGGGCAGTATAAGACTAGCGGACCCTTTGGTCGCATGCCCACTGCCATACACCGTTTATTGTAATGTAGAGCTCTTGGTCTAAAGTAATGTAATGTGGGCCCGACGCTGACAGGCCAAATACACTGTAAATCCTGGGAGAGTGGTACTAACTGAGACCCCATGGCCAGGAAAGGCAAATCTATACAGGCATATTTCAGAGATATTGTGGGTTCAGTTCCAGACCACTGCAATAAAGCAAGTATTTCAGTAAAGGGAGGTATAATCTTTTTGCTGATCTTGCCTTCAGTTCGTAAAAAAAAAAAATGCAATATTGGTGAAGCACAAAAAAGTAAAGTGCAATAAAACGAGGTATGCCTGTACTCAGAATATGTGTCAATCCCAGTCAAAAGTGATGGAATCTAGTGTCCCCAACTTGCCCCTAAATGGCTGGTTATTTTCCTCAAGGAATAGCACCATATCCAGGGCTTAGTGTTGGTATTTATTAATGGCAGGTTGGACACAGGCAGCAGCAGTAGCTAACTGAGCCCAGAGGAGCCAGACCTCATGCTTTGGGCCCATGCACAGCCTCTGTTCCTACGAGTTACTCAACTGAGTGCACCCATTAGCTGGAACTGGCGTGGCTGATGGCAAACAATGGCTGACTCATCCTGCTACTTGGTTGTTGAGTGCCTGACTGACGGATGCTTTCTGGTGGGCATTAACCTCTGATACAGAGATCTTCACACTTCAAGACTATTCCCATGGGTCTACTGACATCTCATCCTTGGACCTTCTCGTCCTTGATCTTCCACTCTATATTTTTAAGCTCTTGACCAACAAATCAGGACATTTGTCACTGCTCTCATGACTGTATATTCTCACCTTTTCTTTCCACACAAAGTAGATGGCCAGATGTATTGTGAAATCTCTTTCCTGGGAGAATTTCCCCTTACCCCTGTCTTTCAGGGCCACTCCTGACTGTGGTGGTGATGTGGCAGTAACACAGTGTCTGGCTTGTGCCTGTGTGCCATGCCAACTCATCTGTGAGCCAGGCTTAGACTTTTTCCTTCCCTGACCCCTCCTCACCAGGGGCTCTTGCCGTGGACTGCGTCTCTCCCCTAAATTCATATGTTAAAACCTAATTCCCAGTGTGATGGTATTTTGAAGTGGAAACTTTGGGGGGTTATTAGATCATGAGGACAGAGCCCACGGATCAGATTAGTACCCTGATGAAGAGACTGTAGAGAGCTCTCTTGCCCCTTCTGCCACGTGAAAACACAGTGAGAAGATGGCTGTATGTGAACTAGGAAGTGGGTCCTCACCAGACACTAAATCTACTGGCACCTTGATCTTGGTCTTCTCAACCTACAGAGCTGTGAGAGATCAATTTCTGTTTTAATAAGCCACTCAGTTAATGGTATTTTGTTACAGCAGTCTAAAGGGATTAAGACAATCCTCAAAAAGGTCATCGGTGTGAGCAAAGGAAGAGAGTCTGGACCACTTGCTTTTCAGGTTCCTGTGCCCTCTGACCCTTCTTATGCCAGATCCCAAAGACACCACTGCCGTAACAGGCTGTGTTGTTTCTCGGCCCAGCCTTCCTAGTGATGTGCAGGATCTGACAGTTCAGTGTGTGGTGGGCAGTTCTGGCTCCTTGGTCACTTGATGAACTGTCGTCAGTTGCTCTGTCTCTGTTGGAGTCCAGCAGCGCTCCAATAGCTCCTTTTCAAATGGTATGTGTTTTTCGCTACAGTTGGCATGGCTTTGCTTCAGAGCTCTAGAGGGTCTACATTGTGATTCTCCGGTTAGAGCTTGCCAAACCACACACAGCATCTTTCCTTCCACAGACATCCTAGTCTCATAGGGTCTGCCAGGTCATATGGCTGCAGAAGTCTCTTTTGCTTTTGATCTCCCTCAAAGTTGAGAGCCTTTAGTGTGAGCTGGTAAATTGGTGACAGTTGTATTTTCAAGTGTGAAATATGTTGCTGTAGAATCTGAAGAAACTGGTATTTTACTTCTTTCTTAGTTGTGGAAGGTGTGAGATAAAATGATTGGTTCTTCACCTCTGAAGAAGTCCAGACCACTGGACCTCTAAAAATTTCACCAGTGTGGCAGTTTCCTGAATCTTTGTAGGGTTATTTTTCATTCTCTAAATACATGTATTT
>PVJI01003927.1:65224-116184 GCA_004026765.1 Micronycteris hirsuta | reverse complement strand
TGGGCCCCACTGAGCGGCATGTGATGAGCAGGGACAGGCAGGAGGATCTGTCACAGCCTCTTCTTCTGTGTCTTCAGTCCCTGGCTGTCTTCCTGGGGAGGGGCAGGGAGAGTTGGGCTACATTTACCTTCTGAGAATGGTGTGGCGAGGAGGGGACTTAGTGAGCAAGGGGACGGTGAGCCGGCTGTCCCACAGCCGCGCATGGAAGTGCTCTTCTTCCTCTAGTGGGGAAGGAAATGGAGAGCTCAGGAACAATGCTCCCCACCCCCTCGCCTCCCTCGCCTCCCTCCCCACCCCAGGTGGCCTGGCCTGGGTACCTGCACACAGCAGGTGTCAGGTGAATGCACAGATAGAGCGAATGAATGAGTGAGTGAGTGAATGAGTGAGTATCTTGAAGTCAAGAGATCTTGCTCGAGATTTAGGCAGACCTGGGTTGGGGTCCTGCCCCCACCAGTTTCTGGCTATGTGGTCTTGAGCAGATGACTTAATAGATGTCTCTGAACTTCAGTTTCCTCATCTGTAACACTACAGTGATACCTCGTAGAGCTGGGAGGAGCAGAGGTGGTGAACCAATGGAGAAACCTTAGCATCACAGCTGACATTTAGGATTCGCCAAATTATGCTGATTATTTGCACTACAGGTACAAGGATGGGGTCACCCTCTAACCTGGCACTTCATCATACGTTTACTTACTGAGCATCTGGAATGTCCTGATCACCGCTGAGGGCCTAGAGACGACTGAGGCCCAGTCTCGGCTCTTGCTTATAACTTGACAGCCACACAGCCTTGAAATACCACAGAAAGTGCTCATAACAGCCATTACCGAGAGCGCTAAGTACTGTGGGACAGGTCCAGTTTGTCCTGGGCTGCAGGTCATGGAAGACTTCCTGGAGGAGGTGGGCCCTACACTAAGCTTTGAAGGAGTTTGCCCTTGGTAAACATCCATCATGGGCCTATGGCAAAGACATGAATAGCTTGCTGGGGGAACCCTTGGAATCCAGTCTCTGCTCCTACATCACTTTGTCGGGAGGGCTTCTCTAACAACTGCCCTGGGATAAACGGTGTCCTCTCCACCCTGTTACTCCCTCTCCCCTAACATTGCTTCCTTTAGCTGCCCTTTCACCTCCTCTCCTAACACATGGTCACGTGACTTTGTGTTTCTTGCCTGTCTCTCTGTCCTAGAACATCGACCCCATGAATGCAGTGTTACAGGTTTAACTGTGTTTCCTGTCAAAATCATGCATTGAAGTTGTAACTCCTAGAACCTCAGGATGCGACCATTTGGGGAGACAGGATCTTTACAGAGGTAATCAAATTAAAATGAGGTCTTCTTAAACCTGATCCAATATGACTGGTGTCCTTGGAAAGAGGGGAAATTGGAAGACAGACACAGATGCTGGGAGAAGCCCTGTGAAGATTGCAGCTTTGCTACCATAAGCCAAGGGACCAGCAGGTGCTGGGGGAGGGGCCTGGCACAGGGCCTCCTTCGCTGTCCTCAGAAGGAACCAACCCTGCTGCCACCCTGGTCTCGGACTTCTAGCCTCTGCAACTGATCAAGCAAATCTGTGCTGATGAAGCTCCTGGTCTGTGGGACTTTGTAAGGGCAGCCCTAGCAAGCTAGGATAGGCACAGACGGTTTATTTTATGTTCTTCTGTATTCCCAGGCTAGGACAGGGCCCAGCATTTAGTAGCTAGCACTACTCATAGTTCTCAAGCCTTGGTTGTGACAAGCGGAAAGTGGAGGAAATGAGACCAAAAAGCAAAATGAGCAAGGTGGCGCGGGGCCTGGAATATCAGGGTGAGAGTTTGGACTTTCCCTCCACAGGCAACGGGGAGCCACAGAAGGTGTTTTTAGAAGCTTCCTCCGGCTTTACTGCACACGCTGGACCCAAAGGGGCCAAGTTGGAGGCCAGGAGAACAGGGCGGAATTGAGCTATTGTATGGGGGAGCAGTGGTGAGGGCCACTTCTTGGGTAGCAGTGCAGATGGAGTGGGGACCCTGCAGGGGAAGGCAAAGGTGTGGTGCAGACAAGGGGGAGCTGATGTCTTCAGTCTTTCACAGTCTCACCTGCTGCCTTTCTTTCTTTCTTTTTGGGGGTGAACATCTTTTTATTTTAATTGTAGTTTTTCAATTATTCTTTTTCCCCAAAGATTATTTTGCCTGCTCCTTCGATCTTTTGCTTGATCAAGCCCCATCTTTCTCTTGCCCAGTGTGCAAAGCTCATGGGACTTTGGGGCATCTCCGATCTCCCCTTGGGGGAGTCAGGAGGGGGCTGTCCCCAAGCTGATCATTGTCTGTGGACAGAGTTCTAAAACTGGTGCTAAATGGAGCAACACGAGGATCGGATGGAGGAGACTGAGCTCTACTTGGGGAAGCCCCTGGTCTGATGAAGGAGATAGGACCTGTGCCCTGGGAGGCACCTCGGAGTGTGATAGGGAGCTCCTCTGAGGAGCTGCTGCTGAGAGGAGGCCTGGAAGCCGTCCTGAAAGCAATGGGTCTGCATGGAAGTTTGGAGAAGGAGGGGGTGCTAATACGGTGGAGAGGGGGAGGAGTGGGCGAGCAGCAAAGGGCAAAGTAGTTGCCTTCTGTCCAGTCCCAGGTGAGCTGGCCCAGTGACTGGACACACAGGTGAATACGGAACCAGCACAGCCTTTCAGTGGGCTAACTAGTCATCACGAATCACCCACTTGTAGCAGAGAAAAAAGGCTGTTGATAGGGGACAGAAATAGCTCCTAAAGCCTCCCTTCATTCCTGCTGCCCCTTTTTCCCCCAATGTCTCAACAGGCCACGGGCCTGGAAGGCAATGCATGCCCACAGCGCCCTCTGCTGGATGATGTCAGAACAACACTGCAGGCTCCCAGTGCCCAGGCATTTGTATAAAGAGCCCCGGTGTCTTGCTCTGGGGAAGCCACAGATGCTGAGGCCAGGAATGAAGGATAGACAGGAACTGGGTCAGTGCCTGGCAGGCTCCATATCTGCAGCCTGGAGCTTATGGGTAGTGTAGGGGATAGCTAGTTCTGCTTGAGGTGGCAGAGGGAGCCATCATACAAAGCTCCCCCGCCACAGATATTTTTTGGGGCTCAGGAGCTGGAGTGACACCATCCTGAGTATCCGGTGACCCCCGCCCCAGGCTAGGGGAGGATACTTCCCAGCAGATTACCTATTTTTCATTATATCATGGAGGATGTGAGTCCCTTTCTTCCGCCAGCCCTGGCTCTGCGGTAACTGGACTTTAGGCAGGTGGTCTGGACGCTCCAGGAAGTTCTCAGGGCTGGGAGATTCTAGACGGTGCTCAGGCAGGGATGAGGATGCATGCTGCTGGCTGGCCAAGCAGGAGGGCTGCAGCGCTTGGCTGGGATTCAGCTTCCTGTTTCCCTCCCACTTCAGACCAGGGCAAGGGTTCATGGAGCTGAGGGAGCCCAGGTTTTCCAGGGGGCCAGCTGTGTCTAGGAGGGGACTGGCAGCCATAGGACAGAGGGCCCAGGAGACCCAGAGACCCACACCACTGGGGTCCCTTCATTCTCTCCTTCTAGAGAGTTCCCACTCCGAGTCCCTGCTTTTCTGAGCATGTTTCTCATAGTGCGAAGGACTAGGAGACTCTTATTGCTGTCCCTTATTGCTGCGCACGCTCTCTCTCTCTCTCTCTCTCTCTCTCTCTCACACACACACACACACACACACACACACACGACTTTTACAGGCTGCCCAATGGCAGCAGAGGACAAAGACTTGAGTTTCTCACAAAGGTGGAAGGAGTGCCCGGCTCACTGAAGTCAGCGAGGTGCTAAAGGGACTTTAGGTTGCCAGCAGCCTAGAGCCACGGTGGGGGGTGGGAGAAAGGGCTTGTCCGCCTCAGGGAAAGCCTACTGCCCAGCGAAGGTCATCCATGAGGCCATGCCTGTGAATACTCCTTCGCTGTGACCTTTTTAGTCTCAGCCTGTTGGCTCTCCGAATGACTTCCATCGGGGTTGGTAGCACACGCGGCAATGTTTTCGGCCATGGGGGAATTCCTATTTTCGTCGACTGTTCTCCCAGAAGGCCACAAAGCGATGATTGATTTGGAGGAAACAAGGTAAACTGCTAAAGGGTTTCCAAATGAGCCTTGTGTTTGATTCTGGGATCAGTGCATGTGGGTTCCTGGTGCTGATTTTCACATGAAGCTATTTTGTGATCTCTGATTGCTTCTGAGGAAAATTGGAAATGTGGAAAGCAGCTCACAGAGACATGTAACAGGCTGTCTGAACCTCGCTGGGTCCCCTCAGCTGCTTCCTCCTCTGTGCACAAGGCTGGGCACCTGCCAGCACCTGGCTTTCTCTCACTGCAGAAGTCAGCTCAGCTGGTGTGCCTGGGGCACCCCAGCAGGGCCGTGGAATTAGTGGCCCTGGGGTGACCGTCACTCAGTGACTGAGTGGAGCTGGTGCACCCCTCCCCCCATTCCTTCCCAAGTGCGTCTGCTCTGCTTCCCAGAGTTCCCCAGGGGGATGAAGGTCCAGAACCATGTAGCGACCTGCTCAGTAACACTCCCTTCATCCGTGCTGTTCCTGTCCCTATTCCATTGCCTTACTCGCTCAGGAATGCCTCCTGGGATCACACAACAACACTATTTGCGCCGACTCCTTATCTCAGGCTCTGCTTCTTTCTGGGGGAACTACTGTGACCGGCCTGTCCCAGTTTTCCCCAGATTGCTCCAGTTTTAAAGCTGGAAAGTCCTGCATCCCGGGATCTCCCTACCTCAGTCCCAGGTAAACTGGGGCAGTTGGTCACTCTGGGGAAACCCGAACCAAGTCGGAGGTGACCACACTGAAGCAGACAGATGACTGGCCCACTAGTTTGAAAGCCAAGTACCAGCTTTGAGAACAAAAGGGCAGACACACGTACAATTTCGTCATATCATCAGTTCAACAGTTTTATGAGCTAAAAGCCTGTCAGAGAACGGTAGCCACCATTTGCAAAGAAGCCGCTCCTTTGAGAGCAGATGCACACAGTCCCGGGTGTGACTCGCTACTCGCGGGCGGGGGGTGGGGGACACTAGACAGCTGATGTCCAGGACTTCCATGATGTCTGCGTCATTGGCTACTGGGCGAAAAGGCAACGTGGATTCCAAGAACAAGCAGTGTCCCAGGCACCATGGGGACACGACGGGCGAGCAGGCAAGGGGACGGGGAAGCACACTGTAGGCACTTGAGGCTCTGAGGGGGACAAGCACCGGCCATGCCACATGAGCCACAGCCACCTGGGCAAATAGTGAAACTACACGGCGAGTGTCACCATGGGCGGCCGCATGGAGACGAGGTGCTTTGCCTTGGGAAGCGGCTAGAAGCTCGAGGCCTCTGGCGCGGAGCCAAGGAGGACTGCAGCATGAACAGGACACATCCCACTTGGTCAGGTAGCCTGGGAGACAGCGCTGCTGAGCAGCCAGGCCACCGGGCTGGGGGCCAGGCGAGCAGGGGGCGGGTCAGGGAGCCCCAAATGAGGTGCTGGGGCCTGGCCAGGAGATGCCACCAAGTTCCTGACCTCAGGACAGATTTCTGCCCATCAGGTTATCCAGCTGCAAAGCGCTGCACACGCCCCCGCCCCGGATGACCTGATGTTGGCGCTGCCGGGCTTGCTCCAGCTCAGGAATGCATCCATTCTCTGCTTCTTGGTTTCTCTAGTCCCTGCTAGATTAGTGGGGGACAAAAAATGTCTCCCCCATGCCACAGCAATGAACACACCACCCATTCCTGGGGTAGCGACGCCCTTCTCTTCCCTGGCCGGGGTGCTGAGGATGTGGAATTCATTTGTGCGTGGGGACCACTTGGAGACGTTCCAATATGCCAGGAGTGAGAGGCAGCACTGGAGCGTGACCATGGCGGGTGCTGGGGTGTCCCACTGGCTCCAGTCAGGCAGGCAGGGGCACAGAGCGGTCAGTTACCAGGGGTGGGCTGCGCACAGACTGGGGGAGACCCCTTCTCCCACTTCCTCTCAATGGGAGTCCCTGCCAAGGAAGAGAAGGGGAACAGTAGCCAAAGGAGAAAGAAAGAGCCTTCAAGTAAGGGTAAGGACCAACAGGTGGCAAGTTAGGATTGAGGAGAAACTTCCAGAAGGCTTTTTGGCTCCAGGAGAATAAAGAAGATCCCTTGCTTTCTCAACCACTGGAGGAACAGGTGAGAACCCACCAGCAGCTAGAATGGAACCACTCCTCCATCGTCGGTCACAGCGGTGGGGGACAGTAGTGTCATTCGTTTTGTCTACAGGCAGGGGACAGCTGGGGACACACAAGTGCCGCTGGAACTGAAGCCACTCTCCCAGGGTCTGGAGTTGGTCTCTTCAGCTGAGGGGCCTCAGAGAGAGGACCCTGCCTCTGTGGAGAGGCCGGAGGTTGGACCCTCGAGGTGCTTTGTTGCAGGGACTCCCCTGCTCCACTTGGACAAGCGGCCCCCAGGAGATCCGGCTGTGTAGCCGCAGGAGCTGCTGGGCTCGACTTTGCTCACCCGGAGAGCTCAGGGGCTGGCCTGCAGGGCGAAGGGTGTCTCCGCAGTGTGGGCTGAGGCCACGCCCACAGGCGGCAAGACCACAGGCTGGGGACACGGCCAGTCCAGTTGAGACACATGAACCTGGCACACTAGAGAGCGGAGCAGTGGTTCTCGCAGAAGACACTCTTCAAAGCTTCTCACTGAGCCCCAACAAGGGCCAGAAACACACCTGAGGGGTTCCCTAGGCTACCCCAGTCTGCCTGGCACACAGTAGGTGCTCAACCAAAGCTTTTTGAATGTCAGTGCCGGAAGAACCCTAAGGGAGACCTAGACTGGCATTTTCCAGACTGAATAACCTGGGGAGAGTGACCTTCTGAGTCACTTCATTGGAGACTGACAAGACACACTTCTTGGGACCAGGTCATCCTGACCAAAATAAATTGTTTTTCTAGTATTTCCCCAACATATCTGCTGGAGGGACAATTTCTTATGAATTGCTAATATGCACACCAAAGAACAGTGTTGGAAACACTGATCTAGTGTAACCTCATCATTCTACAAATGAAAGGGGGCCCAGAGAGAGCAAGCGACTTGCCAAAAGTCACACAGCACCCTGGTGGCGGAGTTTGGACCAACACTTAAATCCCCCAGCTCTCTGATCACTGTTTCTCCCACCGAAGGCCTGGCTCTGTTGGACAACGCCACTTGGCATTTGCACTCTCCTGAGCCTTCAGCCAGCAGGGCACGAAGGTCCCTTTGCATGACCTAGAAAGCAAGGCCTCGTTGAACAGGGTCCAGATTAATCCAGATTAACCCCAGTTCTAGGGGCAATGGTTTCCCCACTTGAGAAGCTTCGGAACCACTCTAGCCTCGGTGCATTCGCGATTTCCCTAAAGTTCTTATCTTTTCCTTGAAGCGAGTCCCTCTGTCCTCTGCTTGGCCATCCTGGGGGCACATCACTGAGACTGTTTGCCATTGCAATGTCGCCGAAGTTCTTTACAAACATGTCTCTTATCCAGATGTCCCTCGAAGCCTTGGGTTATTTGAAATCAATGAGGACGTGTTCCTCTGCACCTTTGGGTGCTGGGCAGGGGAGCCGGGGGTGCGGAGGGGCGCAGCTCATGCATCAGAATTGTCCA
Organism: Micronycteris hirsuta; assembly: GCA_004026765.1. Taxonomy (NCBI): domain Eukaryota; kingdom Metazoa; phylum Chordata; class Mammalia; order Chiroptera; family Phyllostomidae; genus Micronycteris; species Micronycteris hirsuta. The sequence continues at coordinate 108,589 of PVJI01003927.1, read as the reverse complement.
GAGCCCCAGCCGCTGCTGCTGGGGTGGGGGCTGAGGGTGTTCTCTGCAGAAGGGGGCGGAGGTGTGCCCACAGCCTTGCTGGGCGTCTCAGTCACTCCTTCCGGATGTCCCGTTCCAGTTGGGCGGGTGCCAGGACACCTTGACCCTCCTCACCCCCAGTCATTGTCTACACTGAGCCTGGAGACCCGGGTTCAGGTTAATCGGGAGGCTGGCCAGCCCAGGCCCACCTGGCTGTGTTAGAGAAGGAAGGAGGCTCAGAAAGCACGTGTGACTGGTTCAAGGTCACCCAGACAATGAGAGCAAGTTCATGGTCTCTAGGAGGAAAACAGCTCAGAGGCAGAGAATCTGGGAAAGCCGAGGTAGGGGGAAGCCCCCAGCTCCTGGGCACCTAGAGCGGGGATGCCACTTGTCCAAACTGGTGTTTTAACTGTCAGCCTGACAATCTTTCCATTCATGGAGGGCCAAGAGGGGAATGCCACACCCCTCCCTCCTTACTCTGGAGCTGGGGCTGCTGGCTGCATGGCTGCAGCAGTGTTATCGGGGGGTGCCGGGGAGCAGGTGTGTGGGGAGATGACAAGGCTGTCCTCATGCCTGCTCAAGGCTTTCAGCAAGACAGCCTAAAGCTCTTCTCTCTCTCGGTGGTACTGACTTTGAGCCAACACCCCCGAGGCATCCTGTCCCACCTGGGGTGGTGGTGGCCTTGGTTCCTGGTGAGTTCCCGCCCAGAGGCAGCCAAGCAGCTGACGGGATTTTACACTAAGTCTCCTGCCCCATCCCCTCTCTTGGGGATGGATCCCAGCTTTGGTGAGAGCCTCGGAGGGGCTGGTGCAGCTCAGCAGGAGGTCAGCCAGGCCTCCGAGTGGAGGGCGGGCCGTGTGGGGCAGGGCACCACATCCTGTGGGGCTGCCTTTTCTCCGGGCCTGGCAAGTGCTCTGCCGGGCCCCTGCTCTCCCTCTGCTCCTGCTAAGCCTGGAGTCTTCGTGAGGCTGAGACTTGTGCTAGAGTCCACAGGCCCCTTCCACAGGGCAGTTTGATCTGTGGGGCCTTCCAGGTCTCCCAGAAGGAGGGAGTTTGTGCCAGGGCCATGGGGCCCGATGGGACCGCTTGATGAGGCGAGGTCAAGGCCTGGCAGAGGGGGGTGTGGGGGGGGTGTGGATTCCTCCTGGGGGTCCAAGTGGTGGGGCAAAGGTCTCTGGGCAGCAGCCAGGAGGGAGTCTGAGGCTGCACCATAGATGTCACCACATGGCATCCCGAGGTAGGCCTGCGAGGGGGGGTCTCAGGGCCTCTCAGTCACGAAGCTTCTTCAAAAAGTCTTTCATTTCATTGAACAAATCACGTCTCCTGGCTGAAGCTGCCGCCCCAAACAAACTGCAGCCAAGCACGGTTCTCTGTTGCAAAGAGGGCCCCTGTTCTGCGCAGTGTGACCTGGCTACACGGCGCCCCGCTGTCCCAGAATGCAGCCGGCACGGGGTGCCTGCTAGCCCCTCAGCACGAGTGGGCAGAGTCTGCATCACGCAAATCCTGAAGGTGCAAGTTATTGAAGGCGCCGTCTGGTTTCTCTGCTGGCTTCTGGGACTCCATCCATTCCTTTGGGACTATTTTTGCACAGCCAGCCACTTAATTCTAACACCTCAGTTCACAGGGTGTCTCCCTATTGTCCCGGTCACCTCCTCTTCTTAGCTAGGAGGTCACAAGTAATCTGTCAACCAGCACTCAAACAGACGGAGGGCTTCCATGCCGAAAGACAAGGCCTTGGTGACTCTTCTGTAAAGTGTTGGGAAGGATGATTTTCCAGTTGGTTTGTAAGCGGGATTTAGGGGCCCTGGGCTGTCACCATGGAGACACGAGCCTATCCCACAATGCAGCAGGCAGAGGTGGTCTCCTGTGCCTAGCTGCAAACTTGGAGGTCTGGTTACTTGCAGTTTTGGGGGCCTGCTCCTCCACCCTTTCCTGTGAGGGGGCCGTTGCCCACGTGATCCTCCTGCAGCGGGAACTCAGGTTTAAGTTGTATTCCCTCTCTACCCCCGGGGGCAGGAAACCCCATCGCAGCCTACCCGTCCAGGCAGAAAGGAACCTTTGAATCTTCTATATATACAGCCCGACTCTCTCACCTCACCCACTGATTTTACAGGTGGGGAAACTGAGGCCCAGGCAGGGGCATGGTCTGGCCTTAAGTTACACAGCCAGTTGGTAGCAAAGTGGGGACTGAATTCAGGCCTCCTGATGGCAAGTCCAGGGCTCTTTCTAGCAACCAATATATTGGCTACAGCTTCCAAAGTTCCCGCCACCAGGCCCGAGCGGTGCCCTCCCCGGCCCCCGCCCCAGCCCCCGCCTCCCCCGACTATACGTAATTTGGGTTGTAGCAGAGCACATTGAACTCCAGGCTCTCGTCCCAGTGCCGCAGCAGCACGAAGAGCTGGAGGGCGGCAGCCTTGAGTGTGCCCCGTGTGCGCCCCTCGGGCACCTCCTGCTGCTCCAGCCATGAGCTGGCCTTGGCGGCCACCAGCTCCCACTCCACGAAGTAGGATGCTGAGCTGTGCTCCAGCCACGCCAGTGCCACCACCGTGGCCCACAGTTTCCCTGTGTGTTCGACCACATCCCTGAGCTCCCCGCCTGCCTTGTCCTCTGCCACAGGCTCCACGGAGAAGGTGTCACAAGAGGGGTGCCGAGGTGAGGGGCTGGCACACAGCTGGGGACTGGGGGTCTTCGTCTTGGGCAGGCGAGCTGTGAGGGACACTCGGTGGCAGGTGAAGGGTGAGGTCCACTTGAGCTTGTCCATAGGGATGTGGATGGCCTCGCAGAAGGCTTGGTTGAGCAGGAAGGCTCCGGAAGCCAGCTGCAGGGACACCTGTGGGTGGGGGAGCCCCTCAGTGGGCCTCAAACTTTTGAGCCCATGGAGCCTAGGCAATGCAGAAGTCTGGGTCCCCATAGCCCACCACTGAGCTCCCCACCTCCCTGGGGGACCTGCGTGGTACCCAGGCCGATGGAGCATCTTCATCCTTCGTCCCACAGGCACTTCAGACTGATCCCTGTCCCAGGCCAGCTCAGCATCTTCACTCCGAACCTGCCTCTTGTTCTGGGTGGGCCCATCTGGGCTGTCCTCTGCCATCAAGCAGGCTCTGGGCAGCTCACCTCCCTCCTGGGCCCTCCACGCCCATCAGTGTCCAAGTCCCAACAGGTCCGCTTTCTAACCACCTCTGCAATCCACCACCTGCCTCCTCCAGTTGCCCCTGCCTCCGCTTCCCTCCCCTGTCCGCACCCCCATCTTTCCTGCAGCCCCAGGGGTCTTTGTAAGGGATAGGTCCTGCCACTCTTTGGAGGCCATCAGTTCTGTGGCTTCAACTTTCCCCTGGGATGAGCCCAAACTATGATTTCCAAAGTGCTGGTTCGTCCTTGATTTTCCTCTTCAAAGCCCACTCTCCCCGCTAGGCTGTCAGCTATCGCTTCTCCGCCTTTGGGTCTCAGCTGAGCCATTACATCCTCCAGGAAGCCATGCTTCCTTCCTCCCAGATCATGAGCCTGGGGAAGGCCTGCCCCCTCCTCATCTTGGTCTGTCCCACCTCACTCGAGCTCCGAGCTCTCCTATAACAAACCCTTGTTGAGTGTGCACAAGCATAGTGCCCTGTTGCCGGTATTTCTGGAAAGGCCTGGTGCACGCGGGGGTGCTGGGACAGGAGCTGTGCAGTGAGGCCCAAGCTGCGGCCCTCCTTCCAGCACCCTCTGCTCCCCATGCCCTGCTGGCCCACATGTGGCAGGGCCACACTCCCTTGCTCCTCGATTCAGAGACTTCCACTCTGGACTTCTCGTCCTGCCACGACATGCCGCAAAGCCACTTGCTAAACAGAGTGCGTGTCCCTGGGGTGTTAATTTTACTCACCTGAGAGCCATTTCAAGGCTTATTTTTATGTAGTGAAACACAGATGCACATAGATGGTAGAGTAAAATGTAAAATTCCCCTGCATTTTAAAAAGGTAGCAGATTGCAAAGCATTTTCACGATGTTGGAGCTGGCTTCCAGCCACACTCCTAGCCCCCGGGCGGGGGACTCCTGCATACCTCTCTGCTCTGCCCTGCTGCGGGGGGGGGGGGGGGGGGGGGGGGGGGGGGGGGGGGGGGGGGGGGGGGGGGGGAGGAGGCTCACAGGATGGCCCCTCGGCCCCTCGGTGGGGTGGCTGGGCCGGGCACTCACCAGCGGGATGTAGTTGAAGCTCTGGCTCCCCGGCATCGACTCTGGAGCCTTGGTCTGCGGCTTGCTCAGGAAGCCCTTGGCTGCCCTTGTCAGCAGCCTGGACTTTTTGAGATTCAACCTGTGTGGGTGGAGCCAGGGAACAGTGGCCGCAGGCCCCCAGTGGTGACCTTGGTCACCCCACCCCACCCCCACCCAGGGCTCACACCGCAGCCTCTGGGAGTCACGCCAGAAGGGATCTGACAGAGGGCTTCCTCCAGTCTCCTCATGGGGCAGCTGGGGACACTGAGGCCCAGCTCAGCGAATTAGTGGCGGCCTGGACGAGGCCCAGGCCGGTGTTCATTTTGTGGCCCTCTGTTGAGAGCGTGTGTTCGTTCGGCCCGTGGTCAGAGCACCTCATGCTGGCCCTCCCTGGGGGTGGCGTTTGCAAAGAGACCACACTGGGGGAGGTGGGCCATGAAGAGGGTGGGGTTCTTCTGCAGGGGGGTCCTGGGAGACAGAAGTATCTCTGGATGTGGGCTTCTAGGCACGATTTGGGTTATTCATTTGTGTCTAAATGTCAGGCTGGGCCTGCCTTTGGCCTTCCAAGCCAGGGAGAGGCCCTGGAAAACAAGTGGGGGTGGAGTGCAACCCCAGTGGAAATCCCACATACCTGGATCCGAACAGAGTCTCGGGGGTCTTCAAGGAGGAAAGTGTGTTGGTGGCCAGGCTGAGCAGGGGACCTGGAGAGCCACGGAACGAGAGTTGTTGCCGGACAGAGGACGCTGTCCACCTGCTCCCTGCCCAGCTGGGGAAACAGAGGCCTGGAGAGGGCGGGGCTGGCCTGCACCCCAGGGGCCGCAGGCGGACATTGGGCTGCAGGGCAGTTTCTGACCCGCTTGGCATGGGAGGGGTGAGACATACGGGTCCATGGGTGAGAAAAACAGGCCTCCAAGTTTCCTTGGCTGGTGGCCTCAGGCATCTTCTGGAAGGTTACCTGTGGGTGCAGTGGCAGCTTCATATCACACCCCCTTGTCCCCAAGTGGGGACACTGAGTTTCCTTCTACGGCACATTGCCGAAGGATTCTAGGCAGAATGAGGTGGTTGAATGGTCCTTCAGCTAGAAACTGGGAGGCCTGATTCTAGGCCTGGCTGTGTCACTGACTGGCTGTGTGACCTTGGGCAAGTCACTTTACCTCTCCGAGTCTCAGTTTCCTCGTCTTTAAATTGGTGACGTTCCTATTGATCTCACACAGGGCTGCTCTGAGGAATAAATGAACCACCGAGGACCTTGCTGGGCTAAGCCACTCTCCCGACCCAAGGATCAAGCACTGCCACCAGCTTCATCGAGGAGAGAGCCGGCTGGCTGTCCACGTACCTTCAGAAGCCACGGACTTCTCACGGCCTGGGGACGTGGTCTCTCTGGAGGGTGCAGTGGGGCTTTGCTCCGCTCCTGCAACCGGGAAAGCCGCTGAGGCCTGGGCTCCCCTGGCTGTCCCGTGCCCACCTCCCATCCCGCGCCCCCAGGAGACTGACGGCTGAATTTGCAGAACTGGTGGGCCGGGGGGGGGGTGGCTGGGAGAGCAAGGTCAGGGGTTCCTTCCATACTTGGATGAGTCTTTGTCTTCCAAAGATAGCACCATTGCTTCACTGTAAGAGTCAGAACGCCTGGGTTCCACTCCTAACTCCCCACTGACTAGCTGTGTGACCCCGCCAAAGTCACTAACTTCGTTACATTTGATTGTGAATGAGGGATAATAGTGTCTGTCTCACAGTGTCATTGTAAGGCTTTAACGAGTGGATATAGAGATAGTGCTTAGGGCTTGGCTCATGTAGTACGTGCTCAATAAAACCGTGAGCTACAGACCCATCAGGGAAGCAGGAGCAGGTCAGGGGCTGAGGGTGGGAATTGGGGGTCAGGGAAGAGGTGGGCATGAGGTACCAGGTCTGTGCCTCCCTGAGGAGGGGCTTGTGCCAGCTCCCTAGGAGGCACCAGACCATGGCACCGACTTGTCAGCAGGTTCTATGCCTCAGTTTTCCCATCTGTAAAATGGGACTAATAACTGTACATAGTTGAAAATGAGTAATCAGGGTGACCATTCTTAGGATTGTTCTTTCAAGAGATGGAGAGTGATGGAGAATGTGCTATAAAAGAATAAACCGAATCATGGAAAAATCTTCATGCGCAAATATGTTCATCAAAGCCTCTGGTCCCCTATGAGGCCGTCAGTAGCCCCGTGAAGGCCAAGAAGCTCTGTTTCTCATTGGGTGCGCAGGGTGGGGTGGGGCAGCACGGGAGTGAACTAGTGACCGAGTGTCTGAGGCAATGGGGGTGGGGGGTGGGATAGCATAGTGGGTAACCTCCTGGGCTCTGGAGCCAGATACTTCCTGGGTTCAAGTCTTGGCTCTACGATGTATCAGCTGTGTGACCCTGAGTAAGTCGCTTCCCTTCTCTGAGCCTCAGTTTTCTCATCTCTTAATGGGGACAATAAAAGAAACCGTTCCTGGTGATTGTGAGGAGCCACGGGTAATTGGGACAGTGCCAGCCCACAGGAAACTCTCAGCAGTGTTAGCCATCACCACCCCTGGGGAGGGAAATGGCTTGGCACAGGATAACAGCCTAGCAGTCCCTGACACTTGGGTCTAAGTCTGAGGGTCATGAAAAGAAGGAATTTGCGATTTTGATGGAAGCTGTGGCCACTGAGAGTTGAGCTACGGAGAAATAAAGGCAATTTCCTCTAGACGGGAGGCTCGGCATAGCTCAGGGGCAGAGCAGGCTTCTCAGTTTTGGAGGCTCCAAAGGAACCAGAAAGTTGGCAGACCTCGTTAATTCGAAAGAGCTCCTTCACCCCTCACACACTGTTCTTTCTTAGCCCATCGATGTCTGTGAGAACTTTCTAGTTCCTCAGGTAAAAAAATGTGTTAGGATCTGGGTGTCTGGGCTTGTGGCCAGGTGGGACCTCTGGTGTCCTCCCTCCCTGCGCACAGAAGGTAGGAAGGAGAGCTTAACCGTCCACGCGAGGGGACGAAGAAAGGGATTAGGACGAGCGCAGCAGCAAGGCTGTCCTTAGAGGGACGGACAGACATGCAGACATTCAGGACACAGAGAGTTGAAACCATCCTGGGAATTAGTGCAAAGTCACCCAAAGGTCAAACTGTGGGTCTTCAAGGACCCAAGCTGCAGGCGCCATGGAATCAGGTGAGCGGAAAGAAGCTTGGGAATCTGGAACGAAGCAGATGGTAGGGCCCACCTCTCTGCTCTTCGCTTTCCCCTTATTTATTGGGTTCCCTGGCATTTGGTGCCTGGGAGGACTCAGAGGGTGGAGGCAGGGAATAGCCACTGGGGTTGACGGCCCTTCGAAGGGCAGAGGTGAAGGGATGGTGTGGGCACGGGGGCAGGGAGGCTGTGCTGCTCTCCGGCTCCTGGAGGCCCTCCCAGCTGCTCTCCCAGCTAAGCTGTGCTGAGTGCGGGATGCTCAGGCGTGCTGTGCCCTCTGCTCATCTCAGACCCCAGGGAACCCAGGAGGCCTGGCCTCGCGCTGGCCCTGCAAGGACCCAGAGTGCGAACTCAGAGTGAGGCCTTGGACACGAGGAAGCCTTCACTCAGGAGCTCAGGCCCCAGAACATGGCCCAGGTGGCTCTTACTTAGGCTCTGAAATTTGCCGTGTCCCACCGCCGAGTCTTCCCGGAGCGTGGTCTGGGACCGTCCGAAGGCCACAGAGCTGCCCCGCCACTGCTGGGTCAGGACTCGAGAGCTGACCATCCGCGATGCAGCACCTTCAGGGGGATAGGAGATGGGGTCAGGTGGGTACCACTGGGCCCGGCCTTTGCCTCCTCCCCAGCACTGGCAGGAATGATTCTGGCTTCAGTTTGTCGTTATTCCAAAGAGAAGAAGGCATATCAGTATGCCCATGAGCTTTGGAGCCAGAATGACCTGGGTTTGAACCCCAGCCCCATCTTTTAGTAGCTGGGTGGGGTGCTAACTGCTCTGAGACTTGGTTTTCATATCTGGAAAATGGGGATAGTAATACCGACCTCGCCAGGTAAATACTACGGCTGAGATAACGTTCGGACGGCAGCAACATTTTCCAGGTAGTCCAAAGGCAGGGAAATGGGGCTCAGAAACACCCCATTTCCCTGCTTTCCCACTCTGCTGTCTCAGAGACCCAGGTCCCACTCCCCCCTGCCACAGCATGTCCCTGCAGTCCCAGGGCAGCACCAATGGGGGAGGGACAGAAGAGAGGTGAAGCCACAGCACCCAAGTGTGTTTGGGGAAACCTCACTCTAAGAGAACACTAGTCTGGGTTATTTTTTAAAACATGAAGGGTTCAATTGGGTAACACATTTTGAAGAAGCGTCATGCTCTGAGCCTCCTGATATATATAACATCCTAAAGGCCCTGAGCAGTTCTGCCGTAAAGACAGTTGTGAGCTTTATTTAGTTCCGTGGTTACTGTTTTTAAAAAAATTAGTTTAATTTTTGATTTTAGAGAGGGGGAGGGCAGGAGAAAGAGAGGGAGAAAATATCGGCCTTCTGCATGTGCCCCAGTCAGGGACTGAGACTGAAACCCAGGCATGCGCCTAGATGGGGAACCGAACCGGTGACCTTTTGGTTTGTGGGTCAACACCCCACCAGCTGGGGCTAATTCAGTGATTCCTAAACGTTTGTTCCTGATCTGGTATTTCTTACTTTTGTGCTGAATGGCCATTAACGGGATGGGGAACAGGGTTCTAGTTTCCTGGGACACACTTTGGGAAGGCTGGTCGAGACCTCAGGGGATGGTGGGACTTGGGTTGAGACAGGTGCCAGGTCCCTGAACCTCCCGGACTGTGGCTACAGACGCTAGGAGTGTGGTCAGAGATGGGTGGGAGGGACAGACATCCTGAATAGGCACGTCACTGAGGGTGACAATGCCCAGTGAAGGAGACTGGCCGGTGGGGCTGCTGGCCGGAGCCTGAAATAAGACCAATGATGATTATAAACGAAAAGAGTGAAGGGCGGAGGAGGAATAAGGAAAGGAACATTTTGTTCCCAAACAGTTCTTCCAGAAGGTCTGCTAAAAGAAACGAGAGAAAGAGAGAGAGAGAGAAAGAAAGGAAGAAAGACTACAAAGGACAGGAAAATATAATTCAGGTAGTTCACAAACATGTGAAAAACATCTCACAAACCCCCCCGTAAAAACTAAATTCCCCAGATCCTTCCCCCCCATCAGACTGGCAGGGTTTAGAAAGATAAACCATAGACAGTGTTGGCGAGGGTGGGAATCAGAGCAACCTTTGGAGCTGGGCCTGTTCGGTAACAACTGCTGCAGTATTAAATCGGCAATCGGTCTGCAATCTTTCTCCAGAGAGTTCATTGGTTACCTGAACAGATAAGCAAACTGGTGCACGAAGGTGCCCTTTGCAGCATCATTTGCAATAATCAAAAGGGAGCAAAGCGAAGGTTTAATAATGGATGGGGCTGGTCCAATAGGTTCTGAGAAACCCTAAGAGGCAGCGGAGAGGAGCAGCGGTGGCACAGACCCTGGAGCCAGGTCCCTGGGGCGCGAAGCCTGTCGCTGCCCTTGACTGCTGTGTGGCCTTGGACAAGCTACTCAACCCCCTCTGCCGCTGTTGACCTATCTTTAGAACGGGGTAACAGAATCTACTTTGCAGAGTTGTTCTGAGGATTAACGATCGTACCTCTATATCTACATCTATCTAACTATGTCTGTATATCTGCATTTCTACCTATCTCTGTATCTATCTATAGTGGTCCGGCAGAAGTGAGGCCTGCTTGAGTGTGGTTGGTAGGGTAATAATATGGGTGCAATGATTTATAGTTTTAATTTGAACATTTCACCTAAAACGTCACATGGTGCGCTTGAGCGTGATATTGTTACGTTGCAGACTGACATGCTTGTGATTTTGCAATGAAAGATTTTGTAATAAAAAGGGGCGCTATTGGTGCCAGACCATATATAGACACACCGCACTGTCTAACTGACTGTCATGACGCTGGCGTCCCCTGCAGTGGCAGGCGCTGCGGCTATCAGAATGAGGATGCAGATTCCCCGTTGCGGAAAGGTATTTTCCGCACCCGTATTTCACAGGGTGTAGCACACGCTGGTATGACCCCATTCATGCTAAAGGATGGTGTTTGATTTCTCTCCATGTAGATATGTAGATATCCATAGAGAGAAGCCTGGAAGGATGGTCACACCAGGGAGGGAATTAGTACTCATTTCTGGATCACTGTCGCTTCCAGTCACTTTTATTTATTTTATGTCTTTCTGTATTTTGGAATTTTCCACCGTGAGCACATATCATTGCCTAATGGGAAACATTCAGTGGAGTCCTCTCTACTTGGTGGGAATGAGGGGGTGGGACGGTCTCCCGGCCTTCTGCAGGACAGTGGGACGGGGCTTAGGTGCCCGTGGGGGCCAAACTGTCCACTGGGGGCCTTTTTGCTTCTAGGCCCTTCCTTGCACTCCTCCCTGTAGCTCTGTGCTCCATTACATCCCAGCTGCCTCCCCCAGCCCCCGGGGGCTGTGTGGCCCACACGAGTGCCCTGGCTACCCACCTGCCTTACTGGAGCTGGGGTAGGCCACCAGGGTGGGCAGGTACTGCCTCTTGCTCATGTCCACAGGCACGAAGGCGGTGTACTTGCTGATGATGTTGCAGGCCTTGCTGGAGTGCACGGCGCTCGCCTGGTAGCGGCGGCTGGACCCTGCGGAGGGAGAAGCTGGGGTCACCGTGTGGACCCAGATTTCTCGCTGACACAGACGCTCTGGGAGCTGAAAGGAAGGCTAGATGGGTGGTCCCCCCTCTTTAGGGTGAAATAAGTCCTTCAAATCATGGGGTGGCCAACTTGCCAATTAAGGACATAAAAAAACCCCAAGATTATTATTCTCCATTATCATTTCATAAAGGAAGGACATTTTAATGTAGAAGAGGTAAGACATCTAAGAATAAAAAGGCATTACCTCCCTTAAATAACTAGTGTTATTTAAAAAAAGAAACAAAACCCCCTGTGTTGTCTGTATTTTCTATTTTCTGATGAGACTCTTGCTGAAGGCCTCCCGGCTGAGCGGGGACCAGTGGTCGGGCCCACTGGGATGGTTTTGCAGAGAAGATGGAAAACCAGAGTGGGACTGTGACGAGCACAGGGTCACACAGCGAGTGAGTAACGGACCTGCGATCAGAACTGAGGGTGGCCTGTTCCCGAAGCCCAGGCTCTTCCTGCTCATCAGGTTGGCAGTCGCTGTGGCTTGCCACCTCCCGAAGGTCTGTGTGAGGAGCCCGGGACCCAAAGAACAGACACGGTTTCTAAACTGTAAGGTGAAGTGCTCCTGGGAAAAAATCCCATCGTATACAATGCTAACCTACAAACCACACCGAGATCATTCCTGAGCAGACAAAACCAGTTTAGTTATACAAACAAAGCTTAACTTAGTTGATTTTGCAAGACTAACTTGGCCTGGATCATGTCTTGCTTCTGCCTCTGGAATGTGAACAGTTTCCCACGGTTAATGAAAGGTAACCACGGAAAACCCCGATGTTGTAACCGACCACCACGAAGAACGGCCCCTGCCTCCGCCCTGTGGACTCCGCTGTCCAACCACATTCCCCTGAGCCCCCTTCTACGCTGCGGTTTGGTGGCTCTTGGGTTGCTTGCTCTCTTTTTCACGTGTGAACGATAAACTTCTACTGATCACTACTTCCAAGATTCATTGGTGTGACTTCTGTTATTTTTGAAATATTTGCAACAAAGATACAAATAATGTAAAATACAAGCCATATATATACATACAACATAAACTGTAACAGATAATAGAGAGGTCCTCTATTTATATCTGTATCTATTCTTCCAGTGAGCTCCATCAGGGTCCCAGGGGTCACTTTTTAAAAAAAGTTTGCCCCAGTTCCTGAACTAAATGAGCTCCCTCCCACCCTTGTTGTACAATCTCTTGCATGCTTGTACTTCTTTTTAATAGCACTTAGACAAATGCAGTCAATTAATGCGAGTATACGGATTTGATTGTGTCGGCTTCCCTGCTAGTCTGTGTCAAGCTCTGGATAAGGGCAGGGATGCGGTGGTCGCCGCGCTCAGCCCCAAGCCTGGCCCAAGCTGGTCCGCACTCAGTAAGTGGCGTGGATGAGTGAGGAGTGGACCTGGTAGGTGGGGCTCTGTGGGAAGGTGGGTGTGGTCCCGGAGGAGCCGGGCAGGTGTTATAGGGCTGTCCCCATTGTTCTGTCTCTGAGGGCGCTCTAGGGAGAAGCCTTGGGAAGTGAGGAGGGGCGGGGACCGGTAGCAGAGAGGGAGGAGGGGGAAGAGGAGAGGGCGGATCACCGGCTGGGGGTGGGAGAGCTGGAGGAGCCCACCTGGTTGCAGGATACCAGCTCCAGGAGGCATGGGGATGCACGCAGATCCAGGAGAGGGTGGAGCCCCAGGCTGCGTTGGAGGAAGGTGCTGGGGGGAGGGGAGGCACTTGGAGGCAGGTGCAGTGGGGAGGTGGAGCCTGGGTGGTTGGTCTGCGGAGGGGAGAAGGGCGGGGCTGGAGCCGTGGGGGGCGGGAGGAGGGCTGATCTCCTGGGTGGGGTTAGTAGGGAGGGGCCCTGGGCGGGGCTTGAGAAGGGGCGGGGCTCAGCCGCCGGGGAGGCGGGTGCAGGTCCTGCGCGCTCACCTTGCTCTATCTCGCCCTCGCGCTCTGCCAGCTGCTCGAAGTCGCGGATGATGGCGCGGGCCGCCAGGTGGTGGAAGGTCGCGCTCCAAAGGTCGGCGTCACCCCCGCCGTCGTGCTCGGGGCCGGGCGGCCCCAGCTCGAAGCTCACTTCCCATTGTAAAAGTTGGCTGCCGCGCAGGCCCTTGACCACAGCTTTGCCCAGCACGGGGTCTGGAGTGGCTGGCTTGCCGATACTGGCCTGCTCCTCGAACTCAGCCGTGGGCTCCCACTCCGAGGACGTCTCTGTCTCCACGGCGGAGGGGTGATGGGTGGGCTCTGTGGGTGAAAGGACAAGCGGGCAGTGCTCTGAGCTGGGGGACAGAGGGCTGACGCCCCCAAACATCACCCCTTCTCAAGGCACAGACCTCCGTAAGCAAGTACAGTGTAAGACCCCTCCCCACTCCCAGGGGACACGAAACTCCTTCCCTAAAACAGGTGGGGTGGCATGGGCTTGTTCCCCAGAGTGGGCCAGATCCACCCCTCAGGAACCGGCATGCCAGGGAGTCAGGGTGGGGGGCGGGCACTGCTCAGGGAAATGCAGTCACAGGGAGAGCATCTGGAAGGGCACAGGCAGCCCCAGGGCCAGGTTGACTGGGGAAGAGTGAGGTTCTCAGGGGGGAAAGGGGCCACAGAAGACTCCCTCCAGCCCCCAAAGGGCACAGACACCTGTCCTCCAGGCCTGTCATCTGAAGTCAGGCCACAGCCACAGGCCATAGTCAGTCCTCCCTGACCCCCGTCAGATCCCAGAACCTGAGGACACTTACCCAGGTCCCCAGGGCTGTGGCTGTCTGAGGCAGGCTTCACACTGGACCCAAGATCCAGCTCGCCGACGGGGCTCCAGGGCTGGTTCTCCTGGCCAGAGGGCAGGAAGGGCTGGCAGACTTGAGGCAGCAGAGAGGGCCTGCGGGCCCCTGGACCCCGGAGTTTGGGGCCCTGGCACAGGTCCAGGCCACTGTTCAGCAAGGACTAGGAGGGCAAGAGGAGGAGGAGGCTGGCCCCCTTACCGCCACCCCGGCCACAGCTCTTCCCCTGGGCATCCCAGCTCCTCCTCTGGGAGTCCTTGTAGTACCCAAGGCCTTGGGTAGGACAATCGACCCGCTCTCCCCCGGCCACAAGAAACATCAGCATGAATGATCCCAACCATGGATTGAGTCCCAACCACGGAAAACCATGGAAAGTCACGTACCGTGGATAATATTCTAAACTCACTCATTTTTGCTACAAAGTTTAAAACTTTTGGGGGGTGTTTTAAAAATGAACCTTTTCCTTGTCTTTTCATGTCACACTTAAAAGCTCTTTCTCATTAAAAAAATTCCTATATAATGTTTGTGATTTTTTTTGTTGTTGTTTATTTAAGTCTTTGATTCACATGAAGTCTGTTTTCATGAAAGGAAAGAGAAACCAGCCTTTTCCTTGATTTTTTGAATAGTGCGACTTCCAGCACCAGTTACTGAACAGATGCCTTTGTTGACTTTCTGGGTTTGTTGGTTCTCACCTCTGTGCTGACAGAGCTCTCAGGCACAGTTAGTTTCATTTCCGGTCTTTCTGTCCTGTTTTGTGGATTTAATCTGTCTATTCTTGTCCAGGTACAAAAAACATCCAAAGGCAAGGGACAAACTGGAAAATATGTTTGCAACATGCACGACAAAGATCATTGTCAAGAAAATGCTCTTCTGCGTCACTGGTGGGGGTGGAGATGATAAACTCAATAAAATGATGGGTTGAGGGCATTTACAGCCAGTTTACAGAAAAGTATCCAATAAACCCACGCAAAAACGCTCAGCTTCTCAAATGTTGATCTAAATTCAAATGAATTGCGATTTCCCCCGCCTTCGTATTACGGCAAATACATATCCGTTTGATGACACCCAGTGTGGTGGGTGGGGACACAGGGGCTCGGATGCACCGCGGCCGAGTGTGTTCCCACTTGGACTTGGGGGAGAACAATGCAGCCACGTGCCACCTGCCACGTTAAAAAGGCACCAGCTCTTTGACCCAGTGATTCCACTTCTAGGAACTGAATCCCGAGGAAATACACAGGGATGCAAATATCAATGTACCCGTACTATTTCTATTTGTTACAGTATTGTTTATTAAAAAAGATTTTGTGAGTGTACGGAAACTACAGGTTCTTCAGTGAGGGCTGGCAAATAAGGTATGATCCGTCCATGTGTTGGAACACCGCGTAACACTGCAGTGCAAGAGGTAGTTGTTTGGGTTTTTTTTTTAAACTAATATGGGAAGATATTACATGTTTAAGAAACTACAACTGTTCTGTATTTTGATGCCTATTTACTTGTCAAAACTGATAGAGCTATTCACCACAATGAGTAATTCTACTGCATTTTAAAAAGTGAATTAAGCCCTGGCTGGTGTGACTCAGTGGACTGAGCGCGGGCTGCGAACCAAAGCGTTGCCGGTTCGATTCCCAGTCAGGGCACATGCCTGGGTTGCAGGCCAGGTCCCCAGTGGGGGCCATGTGAGAGGCAACCACACATTGATGCTTCTCTCCCTGTCTTTCTCCCTCCCTTACCTTCTGTCTAAATATAAATAAATAAAATTTAAAAAAAGTGATTTAAGATGTCGTTAGAAAAGTACTTTGGAGAGAAGTTTGCATATGCAGTTATTTAAAGCATCTAGTGTTGCAAGTGTGTGTGAGTGTGTCTATGCAGCACCCGCAGTGTTTCCGGAAGGAAACAATCAAAACTAAGCGGGTCTGGGCCCTGGAAAGAGGTACTTCTCTTTTTACTTTATGCTCAGCTGAACTGTTCGAGGGTTTTCATTGAAAACTCTGAGTAAGTGTTACTTTTCCAGTTGAAGAATATTAGATTGATTGAAAATGGCTTTTGTGTCTCTGGCAGCATGTGCTTTGCTTGGTAGGAGATGGGGGCGCAAAGGCGCTGACTGGGCGTGACACAGAGGAAAAGTGTTTCTCAGGCTTTTAGGCCAAGGGTTAACCATGGTTTTTTGTTTGTTTGTTTGTTTGTTTTTTAAATCTCTATCGGATATTTATTGGGAAGGAGACTGTACCTCCCCATTAGACGGGGGCTCCTTGGGGCGGGACGGAGGTGCCCATCCTGTGTCCTCTGGGCCTGAGGTCTTGGGGTGGTGCAAGGGTGTGGGAGAAGACAGGGACTGGTCACTCTCAGGATGGCCTCCGTGGGACCGGCTACCCAGCTAGGGCAGCTGGGTCTGGGGGGATCCCTAACCCCACCTCCCTCATCAGACACTGGAATCCCCCCCACCTTTGCCCCACCATCCCCAGCACGCTCAGAAATAGGAGCTGCTACAGTTTCCACGGTGATAGATTAGTCTCAGGCTCAGCCCTGCATGCACCCATATGCATGCAACTGCGTGTGCATTTGTACACATGTGTTGGGGAGGATCAGATCGGGGAAGGAGCCAAGCAGGGGCTGGGGCAGCGATGAGCAAAGATGGGCAAGAAGGAGGAAAGAATATCCAAGCTGCCCAAAGCTCGCACCAAGTAGAGCTGCGCGTAAAAGAACAACTACTGTGTGCCAGGTGCGGCACCAGGTACTGACCTCTTGTCACCCCAGGCCTGCAAGAGTCCTCCGCTCCCAGTTGGCTCCCAGTAAATACCTGCTGATGGCTATTAGCTCAGCCATCTGCAAGAGCTATGCTCCCCATTCCATAGATGAAGAAATGGGCCTCAGAGAGGTTAAGTAACAGGTCTGAGAAAGAGAGTCTGCTTGAATCCAAGGTCAGCATCTCCCAACTGCATCCTTCATTAAGGACAGAGAAGGGCCTTAGGGACCAGGTGGTGGTGTCTGCCACTGAGGAGCATAGAGGCTTATGTGTCTGTGGAGGCGGGAAGGGACGGAGGTGGTGGGCGGGGGTGGGGTCACAGGCTGCTGCTAGGGAACCACAGACGGACCTTGACAAAGCCACCTGAAGCCCGTTCTTAAGGAAACGGGCTAAGCCGTGCAGGTAAGCCCAGACACCATTTGGTTTAGGACGGTGTTTCTCAACCTGGTGATTTTGCTCCTGTCCCAGGCACATTTGGCAATCTCTGCAGACACTTTTAGTTGTCACGACTGGAGGTGGTGGTGTCACTGCACTTGTTTGATACGAGGCCAGGGACGCTGTCCAATTTTCTACAATACACAGGATGGCCCCACAATGAAGAATTATCACGTCTGCAGTCCTGGTGGCTGCAGGTCTAGGTAGACAGGGGGTGACTGGCCCTGCTGTGGCCCTAACCCTGAGATGACCTCTGTCCCGGGTGAAGGCGCAACCCTTGGGATTTGCAGAAGGCACAGTGTGATGGAGGGGGAAGCAAGGGCTCTGCGGGCAGAGGGTCCTGGGTTGCAGCCTCCTGACTAGCTGAGTGACCCTGGATGAGTCACTCTACTTCTCTGGCCTTTAATTTCCACCTCTGTACAGAGTCAGGGTGGCCAGCCCCACACTCCTGCCTTTCCCAGGGGTGCTATAGAAGCAAATGGGAGAGTGGATGGGGATGCTCCTCGCCAACTGGGAAGGGTTGTGTGCAGAGAATAGGTGATGTCATTGACCAATGGGTGTCGTTATTAGGAAGGTGTCATTGGAGGTCAAGCAGATGAAGGTCCAGAGAAAGAGAGAAGAGATGACTCACTTCTCAGTAGAAGTTGTGGGCAGGCTCCATCCTTCTGGCTGAAGCAGGAGACACAGCTCACCCTGGCCCATGACCGCCCCCAGCTCCAACCTGCCCTGCCCGGGTACCTGCATATCGATCTGCCTCTGCGGGGCGTTTGGGCTGGGCGGGATGGTGAGGTCCTGCAGCTTAGCTTTCCGCAGGGGGTGTCTCCTGCCAGCCGTCGTGGGGTCGCTGGCCGTGGCGGCCCTGGGGGAGGGCTTGGGGCTGGTGATCTGGTTGGTGCTGTATGCCCGCCGTCGCTGGGAGAAGTCCAGACCTGGGCAGGGCCGGTGACAGAGGAGACACCAGAGTGGGGAAAGAGAGGTGCTTGACTGCTTTTTCATGCTTGGGAACCTCTTGAGTTTTCCACGGCTCACCTACTGAAACATGTTCCAGGGCCTCCCATCCCCCGGCCTTCAAAGCGCTGCCTGACGTGGCCCTCCCCTGTCACCCAGAGGCTCTCCTTTCTGCTCTTTCTTCAAGGTCCCACGTGCTCCAAACACTGTAGAGGAGCGACCAGCCGTGTATGTATGTTCTGGTCACACCTCCACACCTTTGCTCAGGCAGTTGCTACTGCCTAGAACCTTCTGTGGGTCCGTGTCCTTCTGCTTTCTATCAGAACTCTGGCCACCTGTATCTGTCTCACTACACGGAGAGCGTCTGCAGAGCAGGTGCCACGTTCGCGTCACCTTTGCTCTCACGCTGTGCTCAGGACGGAGCCTGGGTAAGTGATCGGAAAATACCTCTGAAGGGAAACTAACACCATCAAGTGGCTCTGGAAGCGGACAGGTCTACACTCGTTACCTGTGCTCGGCCTCTTCTCCGTTCCAGGAGCTGAGCCAAGTTCCTTAAATTCCCTGTCTCAGTTTCCTCCTCTGTGAAGTAGGGAGCACCCACCTCTACAGCCGCTAACTATTCAATGAGATTGTTTGTGTAAAGTGTTTAGCACATGGTCAGCGCTCAGTAAAATGTAGCAGCCGCAGCTTCTGGAGAAGGGAGTGAAGCGCAGAGAGCGGCAGACTCACCAGGACAGGTGGCGGGGCCTCTGCTGGAAGGCTGGGCATCTGTGACCTGCCTCTGGATGAAGGGCGCCCCCAAGCCCCTGGCACAGTCTCCGCGCTCTGAGCCGGGCCCCTCGTCCTGCGACTGGTAGAAGACAGAGCCGCCGGACTCCTGAGAGTGCAGCATGCTGTACCGAGTCCTCTTGTCCTGGAGGAAGGGAGAGAAGAGGGGGCTGGGAGCGAGGCCACATGTCAGGACGGCCATCCACGGAGCAGCAGGCAGTGCAGGAGGAGGTGGGAGAGAGTTCATCCTGGAATCTTGCTTGCTTGGCGCAGATTTCTCTGTTTAAGAGATGGCACATGGAAATGACTTCACATCACTTACGTTGTTTGTGTTTTTAATGATCTTCTTTATTAAAATTAAAAAGAAAATGTAGTTCTAAATGCCACTACTGTCTCCAAACAGGTAACCAAAATGAGCAGAATGAACCATCCGTTCCTTCCATTCCATTCTCCATAATATAAACACACGTATAAAACATAAAAGCTCTTAGGGGTCATTTTCCTTTCACCAAAACTGGACGACATCACCTACATGTGGCAGTATCTTGAATTTTGCACTTAAAATATTCTGGAAGTCCTGCATGTCAACTATTCTTTTCAATATTTGACTGCACAATATTTTACCTCTCCAATGCTATTGTGAAGCGTTCCCTTTGTGGCCATATATATATTTCCATTTAATGTTTTATTAGTCAAGAAGTCAGTGCGTCGCCCATTGATAAGTGAGAGCTGATAACAGAGGATACAAAACACACAGAGAAAATTCTGTTACCTTTCACTCCTGCAACAGAAAGTCGGGCCTGGTCAGATAACCAAAGTACGAATCCCCCGGTGTAGGAAAGAGGGCAACGTAGAATAGGAAAAGCGGGGGAGAAAATTACTTATAAAAATCAGTTCGATTAAAATAAATATGTGAGACCATAGTGTCTTAATGACACATTTTTTTTATTTACTAAATAATAGTTTTGGGGGGGTTCTGGGGAGGATGTGAGTTCCTTTGGACAAAAAAAAGAGGTACATGAAATGCTGGAATTTGTGAAAGAACATTAAAAAACTGGCTGACCAGCTCAGTTGTATGGATTGTCGCTCCCCAACCCCAATAACTAAGTTTGTTTGATGAGAAGTTCATATTCTTGCTATGAAATCATTTGTGACCATGCCTTTCGCACTATGTTCCTGCTTCGGGAAACATCAAACACCGTTTTGAGAGAGAGGGGACATCGATAGGCAGCCATATTCTTTTGGCCATCATGAAAGTTGTACAATAAATCCTTGGACATAACTCCATCATATCACTTTCATTTTTATGTGGTAGATCCTTAGAAGGGATTTCTGGGTTGAAAAGTTGTCCCTTCCTAATTATATGAGTTATTTCTAGATTGCTTTCCAGGAGGGCAAGTCATGTTCACACCAACAACGCATGAGGGTAGCCCTTACCCAACAGCCCCACTAGTGGCAGGAGAAAACGGTGCCAGTCCCGTGGGTCAGGAAGGGAGACTGACGGTCCCTTCTAGTGGCAGGGTCTGTGGATGGACCTGCTGCCTCCCAGAACTCCGAGAAGGGTCTAGACTGTGCAAAGACTTGACCAGCACTTTCTTCTGCCTTTTCTCCCTGCCCCTGAACACTCCACTCCCCACAACACATTTACCATGACTGACCGTGATTCTTAAGAGATTTCATAACATTCTAGAATCTGGAAATTTCACAAAAAATTCTAACTGCTCTCGAAAGATTGGGAACGCATTCAACACAGGTCCCACAGTCCTGCACAGCAACGTTTCTTAGAGCCGAGTCAGGGCTGCCTAATTTCGATGGCACGAGCTATTCCATTTGCCATACTCCTTACCATTCCTTATTGCCTCTCTATGAACTCAGTGATAACTGCTATCCCTCATGGCATCTACCCCTTTTATTTTTACAACAAGTACATTCCACTCATCTCCTATCTGCCCAATCCCTCTAGGCATTGACTTTGTGACTTGTGCTTAGAAACAAAGCAAGGGGATGCATTCTTCCCGGGATAGTGGAGAGACTCACTAAAAAGGGAAGATGAACGAAGAAACAGCTTCTCAGGAACCTCACACATTGCAGCATAAATCTCACCTCCCTCTCAGAAGTTCCCCACTTTATCCCACTCCTGCCACCACACGGAAAAAGTCATCTGTGTAAGTAAATAAAACACCAGCTCATCGAAGGAGCTAGGCCCTGACTGGAGTGTCCGTGGAAGGAAACCTGAATGTAGTTGTTCTGAACTAAATTGTTCACCAAAATCACTTTGGGGAGAGTATGTGAAATGAAGGTTCCTGGGCCTTATCCTCAGAGATTTTAAATCAGTGGGCCTAGGCTGGAGCTAGGGCTCTGCAATGTAAACACGTTCCCCACATTCTTCTGCCGCAGGGCATCTTGAGAACCACACATTGAGATGGTAGCATCTACTCAAGTAGCGTCACCCCGACAGAATGCCCATGGCCTGGCAACCATACCTCACAGCTGTAACCCGGATCCAGTTCATTCCTACCTGCCATGACCAAGCTTTTCAGCTAGGACAGTGTTGTGGGAAGGTCCCTGGACCCCCACGGACCCCTGGCATTCCTGAGATACTTACAGATCTGGAGTTGGAGGTGTATAAGGAGGCATCACACACAATGCCGTATCCCACCAGCCGCTCTCCGGGGAAGAGGGTGCTGGTGCTGATGGGTGAGACCAGCACCTCGGTGGTCTCAGGGAAGACCCACTCCACCGTCACATCGCTCAGGACAGGGGCCATGGCCTTCTTCAGGGATCTGACCATCTGTTGGGAGGGTCAGAACACAGGTCGGGGACATGCGTGAGCAGGGGTCTGTCTGGGCAAGAAGCACAAAGACCGGGTGGGTATGACCACGCAGGGATGTGAGCAGGGAAGAAGTGACAGAGGCCTGCGGGTGGCTTACCTATCAGGGCACATGCCACCGCTTAGGCTCCTAGAATGTCAGAGTTGGAGCAAATTTTTATTGTTCATCTTCTCTAAGCTTAGCACTTTATAATGAGAAAATCCAAGACTCAAAGTAGGGTTGTGACTAGTCCAGGGCACACAAAATTTGTGTCAAAACATGGACTAGACGCCTTGGCTGGTGTAGCTCAGTGGATTGGGCGTGGGCTGGGAACCAGAGGGTCCTGGTTCGATTCCCAGTCAGGGCACATGCCTGGGTTGCGGGCCAGGTCCCCAGTGAGGGCCATGTGAGAGGCAACCATACATTGCTGTTTCTCTCCCTCTCGGTCTCCCTCCCTTCCCCTCTCTCTAAAATAAATAAATAAAATCTTTAAAAAACAAAAACAAACAAAAAAACATGGACTAGACAGTGATCTTGAAGCAGTCAATTTGCTTCCCTTGGCCTCATTTTCCCCATTTGTTAAACTGAGTTAGGAATGCTCAGCTCTCAATATCGTTGGGAGGATTATCTGAGATACTGGATTTGAAGAATCTGTCACTCGATAGGTGTTCAATAAATGGCAGCTATGTAGTTTGGTGTCACACAGGCTGATTTCCTCAGATGTACTGCGAGACTGGAGAAGCATGATTTGGGGCTTGTTGGAGCCAAAAGACGTGTGCTCCCAAATCTCCCTTCGAGAGAGACTGTTAGTTAGGTGACAGCCTCCAGATGGCAAAGCCCCAGCTTTGGAGCCAAGACCACGCCTCTCCCTGGAAGCCCCTAGGCAACCACGGAACACGGCAGGGATTCTAGTGCCTGAGTGCAGCCCAACGCGGGCTACGTCATGGGCCATCTTTGCTCCCCAGTGGGTTGGCTGAGACCTTGCCAGACCTGCACGGCAGTCTGAGGCTCTCCCTGCCCAAGGCTGCTTCCTTCCTTCCCTCTCACAGGTGTTGCATGTATCTGCGCCATAAACTGTGAATGTTCTTTCCTGCTTCCTCTTCTTTCTCTTTCACAGATGTTACCCTCCAATAAACTTCTTGCACTCTTAATTCCAGCTGTCTCTGGTTCCTGAACTGACGCAGGGATTTTCTAGGGGTTGGTTTATTTGCGCCCATTGTGCAGGAAGTTGACGCAATTGTGGAGAGGAGACTCTAACCCCCTTGATTTCTGGGCCCTTTAGATCCTTCTGAGCCCCCAGTTGTCACCATCAGGAACATGGCTAGAAATGACCCCAAACACAACCCCACAAAATGCAGTGACCCTCCAGAGGCCCCACGCCTGCCCAGCTGATGGATGGAGCATGTGTCCCAGTGGCTGGAGACCAGGGCATCTAGAGTCCTGTACCAGCTTCTTGAACTGCCTGCTTTGTGGCTTCCACCCCTCTGATTCTCACTGGGGTGCAGTGTGGCCCTAGTGGAAAGCTCAGATTTGGGGTGAAATCCCAGCTCCACCACTGAGTTATGTATGACCAGTTTGGGCCTCTGAGGTCCCAACACAAGAGCGCCCGGGGTCCTGGCACCTACCTTGGGTTGCAGCCGCTCCCCTTCCACCAGGAACTCAGCACTGCCCTTGGACACTGTTGCTAGCCCCTTCACCAGCCTGTGGCAGACGTTGGGCCCAATTCCAAAGCTGTAGCATCTGCAGGAAGTGGGGAGGGAGGCTGCTACTTCCCATCCTCTCTGCCATCTTTGTCCCCCAATGGGGACAGGGACAGAGCATGATCCAGAAGAGCTATTTCACAGCTGGGCCTAGTTGCAGGCAGAGGCAGGGGCAGAGGGCCTTCAGCAGGTATTTGCATTCACACATACAGCCCATGACTTCGGGCCCTGCCCAGAGTCAAAGCAGCAGGAAGGGCTTTTCCTTGGGAGCTGCATGGGGAGGTGTGGGCACTTCATCCCTCTTGCACTTTCAAAGGGAAAAGGCAAACTTTGAAGTCAGCCACCCCCCCTGAAAGCAAAGCACTATAGGGTTCCTTCTTCTCCTGGAAACCGCAGCCCAGGGCAGCCCAGGAGAGCCCAGCCCCAGACCTCAGCCTGTGCCAACCTGGTGGAGAAGGCGTGGTTGCGCACCAGCTCCAGTACCTTCCCGGTGTTGCTGACCGCCCCGTCTGTGACCACGAAGAGAAGCCGCGGGTGGCCTCGGTGCGCCGGCTGCCGGATGACCCACTTGAGTGGGGAGAGGATGTTGGTGCCACCCATGTCAGCCTGCATTCTCTGAATGTTATCACAGGCCACGGCCAAGGTCTCCTGTAGGAAGCGCACGGGGGCAGGGCAGAGAGTTCCCAGGGTCACTTTGTGATGCAGAGACGCTAGGCCCCATGGAGGGTGAGTCCTTTAGTTTCCCTAGATCAGTGATTTTCAACCATTTCCAGCTCATGGCACACATAAACTAATTGTTAAAGTTCTGTGGCACACCACAAAATATACTTTTGGCCAATCTGACAAAAAATTAGGTATGATTTTGATCTATTCACATAGGATGGCCATTGTGGTGTTGGCTGTAGTCATTTTTTTACTTGACAATCTAAGGACAAGAGGTCAGTGACGCTGACTAAATAGCCAGGTACTGCATGTTTTAGAAATTCTGGAAGCACACTGGTTGAAAATCGCTGCTCTGGATAATAGTTCAACCTCACTAGAGCCGAGTGCTGTTCTCCATTTCATCTCTGCCCCATGTGCAGGGAGAATAGTTGATTACCGACTTGCCGTGGTTCTGCCCAATGCCTGGCATGCCACTGTTTGTGGTGTATTAACTTATTCTCCTTTCCAGCCAAGCACTGTTGGCAGCGGATGGACAGATTCTCACTGGACATCACATGTCCTTCTGCTCCTGCCTCAGAAGGATGCTCTTCCAACATCCATGCTCGGAAATGTCAAAAGTCTTAAAATGTGTGTGTACCTTTGAATCAGCAAGACTAGAAATTTATCCCAAGGGAATCATGAAGGATGTATGTGAAGTGTTTCAAACAAAGATAATAAGAAGCAAAAAAAAAGAAAAAGGAAACAACTTCAGTTCCCAACTGTAGGGATTAGTTGAACAAGTCACACGAGCTATGCGTGTAATGCAACAGTGGGCAGCCACTAAAACTACGCTGCAGATGTATACTTACGGGCATGGAACTGTGCTCACGACAGGCCGCCGTGTTAGAAGAGCGGTTTCTGGAAGACCTAATCCCGTCTTATTGAAAGTGTGTGCAAGTGCCTAAAGCCAGGTCTGGAGGGATTTATCATAAGCTCTTAACATTGTTTTTCCTTTTTTTTTCTGACTAACGTGATCATGCCAGATTTCCAATTTTTTATTATCTAGCTTTAAAGATTGTGAGGTGATCAACATATATTTTTGTATTTAAAAACCCATAAGCTATTTTTAATTGAAAAGTGGCCCCTAAGTCCTCCCTCCCCCTCCCTCCCTCCTTCCCTCCTCCCTCCCTCCCTCCTTCCTTGCTTCTTTCCTTCCTTCCTGCTCCCAGACCTGGGTAAGATGCTGCAATTTTGAACATGCTGTTGGGGCCACTGTCCTATTGTTTAAAATTGTAGCTTGAGCCTTGTGAACCCCATTCCACCTGTCCACTCCGCCACCCCTCAATGGTCACTTCTTTAGGTCAACCTTGTGTGAGTCTATCGTCCTCACGAGACGGAGGCTTCAGTAAGCAGCAGGCCTAGGACACACATCCCCTTTCTACCTCTCCCTCCACCCCTCTCTGTGCCCCACACTCTGCCCAACATATTCTTCACTTGAAAGAGGAGGGTGTCAGAAGGCTGAATGTCTGAAAACTGCCCAAACAGAGTTAGCCCCTCTTTAGTTCTTCGCTCCGGAGTGTCACCCAGGTCTTATAAGGGTGGATGGCTTTAGAGCAGGACCCTCTTTCTTTTTCCTGCCTTTCCTCTGCTCCTCACCATCCACCCCTCCTGGTCCCAGCCTCGTCCTTCCTTACCTCATTGTAGGTCTGACTGGAAGGGAAGAGGGTCTTAAATGTGGATCCAAACCCAATGACATTGAAGAGGCAGGCCGGCATGAGGCTCTTAAGAACCACCAGCATGGCATCCTGGCAGGCGAGAGAGGGATTTTCAGGATTCGGGAAGGAGTTACGACTACTGCCACCCCACACAGGTATTATTATCCCAGCACAGTCTGTCTCTAAACAGGCCTTTTGCCCCCTCCCCCTCTGCGTCTGCATCCAACATTGCTTTTTCCCCAGATCAGGAAATTTGCTGACACTGAGCTGAGGCTGGACCAAAGCCATCATCATAAAATTTCTCATCCGTGTAGCGAGTCTGACTTTTCAAAGCCGTTCTATGGTGGCTTGCCAGTTCTATCTCACCTTCTGCCGACCCTGAGAGGCAGGAAGAGCAAAGAGCACCCACTCCTTTCTGCCCAAACAAAACGGATGTCTAAGGGAGGCAGGTGGCCTCACCCAGGTCACAGTGGTGATGGGACAGGCTTCTGGCTCTCATCCACGGCATTTTGCAGAAGAATCACCTTAATTATCATTAATAGGGACAAATCCCTTTGGGACAGTATCCTTAGGTCATATTTGTTGAATGCTTAGGATGTGCTTTACCTGCATGTAATCTTTACGATAACCCTTGAAGCAGGCACAATATTATCCCCATTTCATACAAGGTGAGTGACTTGTTGGGGAGCATTCAGAGAGGAAATAGTGGGCCCAGGACTCAGACATGTGCCACTTTGCCCTTGCAGTCTCTGAATATTAGAGTCTTAACCTATTTAACAAGGCAACACCAGGAGATCTTGATAAAAGTATTTTGGAAAAAATAATGACAAAGAAGAAAAGTGGAGATGACAGGAGAGAAAATGATGATATTGATGATGATACAATGCAATGATAAATATCAAGCAATTACTATGTGTCAAACACTGTGATAAACACTTTATATTAATTATCTCATTTAATCTCTGTAACAGGCATTAAGAAGATTCACTTTGACATTAAACATATCTGGGTTTGAATCTCACCTTTACCATTACTAACTTGACCTTGGGCTAGTTACGTCACTTCTCTGAGCCTCAGCCCGGCACATAGGAAATGCTCAGTAAATGCTTATCGTTACCCACTCAATGATGCATTAATTGATGCATATTAATGCATATGCAATTAGTGCATATTAATACTAATACCTTTATTTTACGGATAAGGAAACTGAGGCTCAGAGGGTTAAGAAATTGCACTGGGTCACAAAACCTTAGAATAGGGCTGAGGCTTTCAAAACAGCTCCAAGATCTTTATTCATGTTGGCTCTGCCTTAGCACAGAACTCAGGAATAGGGGCGCTCTGCCTCATCCTCATAGAGTTTACTGATGGCAGCCCAGGGATCTCAGTGTGGCTTCAGCAAAACAAACTGTTGTTTTCCAGAAACTAGAAGCAAACAGCTGTAAGAGGATGCCGGCAACTCCTGCACCGTAAGGACCTGCAGCCCCTCTCCTGTTCTCCTCTGTAAACGTTAAAATTAATATTCTCTTCATCTCTCTTTGTTGCTTGTGCCAATACACTTTGCCTCTCTATGAAGTAAGTCCATATCGGCTTATTTTTTCATTAGCCACTAATGTAGATTCCTGCTAGCGGGAGATACTGCTGATCCATACAGATTGTCTCTGCTCACACCTATTAGAATTTTCAAAGCCATGCTTTTGGCAGCAAGTGGCAGCTGAAGAATGAGACCAGCTGCAGGAAATTAAATTGGTTGAACTTTCCCCTTCAGCATGGCTGTTTAGATTTCTATTCTCTCCTACCCTCTTAAACCCAGTTTTCCCTAAAACTTCTACCTAATGGGCCACAGCTAATGATATAAGCAACCCTGCAATGGCCTCATTGTCAGTGGGGAATGGGGTGTGTGTGGCCTGAGTAATTTCTGTGCCTTTTTCTAAAATGGACACATGAAGCAGAAAGGATTGTGCCAATGCAAGGCCACTTGAGAGAGGACAACCTTGAGGTCAGTGAGCTGAACTGGAAAAGAAAGCCAGAGAGACTCCGAGGGGGAAGAGACTGTGAGAGGAGCTCTGGAGGAAATTCTCGCCAGAGAATTCTGGAATGTCAAGGCTGGAAAGGTATTTAGCTCAGGAAATGGATTTCCACTCATAAACCAACTCCATTCAACTGGTAGTAATGACCTGGACCACCAGGATGAGAAGATTGTAGAGACTGAGTCCAGACTCACCATGAAAAAAAAGTCATGGTCAATTATTGATGTCTGCCTGGACTTGGGAGAGGTGGACAGAGGGAGGACATATGGCCTATGTCTGCCCTTCCTGTATTAATCCTTCCTTCTCACTTTCCAGAAAATATAAATGAAGCTCAGAGTTGAGAATCAACTTGTCCAAATCCACATGGCAAGTCAGTGGCAGAATTGATCCCGGAACTCAGGCATTTCTCTTTTACTAAGCCGCCCAGCAGAAGACATAATCAGAAAAGAGAGCTTTTCTTAGGGGAAAAGTAGGTATAATTCCCTATCATTAATGCAAGGAAATGAGCACTGAACCAGGATATGGAAGGCTGTTAGGCTCCCTCACTAGCACTGTGACGTTGGGAAAAACAGCCTCTTGGGGACTCAATTTCCTTACCGGGAAAATGTATTGAATGTCTCTAAGGGATGTCTAATGATTCCATGATACTTAGAGTAACCGTGGAGACATCTAACAGATTGGTACAGCTGTGGAATGGAACAGCAGACACATGGGCACGGGGCTGTGCTTCAGCACTCCAGCACTGTGGACAGCTCCCCACTCCAATATTGGCTTTCATGGCGGGCGGGGGTGGGGAGAAGGTACCAACCAGTCCTACATCCCAGTGTTAAGAAGCCTCGGACAGAAACTTGGGTCCCCTATATGATTGCTTTCTCAGGCTTCAAGACAAAACCCAGTCATAGCAAGACAGGCATTAGGTGGCGTTACAGATCCCACCTCACCTTTCCTGTCCTGGCTGATCCTGTTGCCCTGGAAACAAGAGTTTGCTCCAGGCACAAACTGGGGAAGGAGTGAAATTTAAGGTGACAACAGAGCCCTCTCCCTTCTTTTCCCCTTGTTTTCTGGAACTATAATTCTTTACCCAGCTCATTAAACCATAACTGAGGGCTCTTTATGCCTGAACACAGAGTAGGCCCCATGGGAAGCAATAGATGAAAAATGTCTGGTCTTTTCCTTTAATGAGTTTATAACTCCAGAGGAGGGGACAGACATCTGCACAATTGAAAATGCAAGGCAGCATCGGATAGTGCGAAAATTGAGGCAAACAATCTCCCGAGGGAGAGGAAATGCCTCTGGATGTCTGGGGGCAGGTTTCCTACTCTGCCTTCTGCACTCAGCAGGACCCTCCACAGCAGCAGGACCATGCTCCAGGTGTGACTGGTCAGCAGGGCGGTGCCCCTCGCTTGACCGTGAGCTCCTTGAGGGCAGGAACTGAGTTTACAACCTGCTGTCTTTCCAGATGGCCAAGCACAGAATTGTGCACATATTAGACATTAAAAAAAAAAAAAGATGAACCAAATCTTTTCTACTGGATTCATCACACTCCCTGATGGCAGGGGCCATGCCCAGTGAATCTCTGATGTCAGGTCAGAGGGACAGATGTACATGGGTTTAGTCTTAGACTGCACTAGCTGCGTGACCTTGGGTAGGTTACTGAAACCCTCAGGATGGGTTTTCTCCTTTGGAAAGTGGTGACAATAGACCAACCTCATAGGATTATTGTCTGGATTCAACACCCAGCTGTGCTGTTCTCCAAAAGGCACCCAGCCAAGGAAAGATGTTAATGACGTCATCCCTGGTAAACGGACAATAGTTCTTCCTCCCTCTGCTCACACCACTTCAGGGTTTCATTCTGGGAGCACACTGAGTTTGGGTGTGTCTGTTCAAACTGACTTTAAAAAGTGATTGCTCCTTTTAGTCATAGATAGCTATTTAGGAAAGTCATTCAGGTGTGAAAGGCAAAATTCTTGGAACTGAAAATATGGATGAAGCTGGTCTGGGGGAGCACAGCTGATTTACCCTGCAGCACGAGACCCTGGGGCAAGGGGACCTCTGACAGGTAGGTACCTTGACCCGGTGGATGTTGGTCCCGCTCATGCTGCCGCTCCTGTCGAGGAGGAAGATGAACTCGCCGTGGGTCTTTCTCAGATTCGGCTGGACTGACTGGAGGTCAGGACAGAAGTTGAGCATGATGACAGAATGGTGGGGAATGTCCTTGTGGAGGCGTTTCCGGATGATTTCTGTCTGGAGGAGAAAGAAAAGCTCTCACTTGGGTACCCATGGGGTCCACCGCTACTCACGTGGTCTCCCATTACTCACCAAGTATTGTCAAGATGCCACCCACACTCTGCGTGAGAGATGTCCAGGTTGACTGTACCTGGCTCCTCTGTTTGCTAGACTTTCCTGGGTTGCAACAGCAAGCATGGACTTTAGAGGCAGAGGACCTGAGTTCGAATCCCAGTGCTGTCACTGTCCAGCTGTGTGATCTTGAACAAGTCCCTCCTGTGGGTCTGTTTCTTCATTTGTAAAACGAGGTAAATCCTTTTTCCTTCTCGGTATGGTGATGAGGATGAACTGGGCGGGCACACAGGTGGGGAGCCCCGGCACACGTGCAGGCCCTCGGCTGAACGGCGGGTTCTTTCTCTCTCATACTCAGTGCAGGTGCTACTCTCTGGCTCCTCTGCCTGTGACCTCAGTTTCCCTGGTTTACTGACTCTCTCCCACGGATAACTCCCTACTCACTCTTCAAATTTTACCTCTTTGGGAAACTTGCCCCAATCTCCCAGGTGGACTCAATTACTTGGTGTCCTCATCTATGAAATAAGGACAAGAGTATATGCCTCCCCGAGTTGGGTGGAATCAATGCAAGGCTTGTGAAGCCTGCTGCCCGACGGAGTCATTGTCTCTGAACAGCAGCCGTCATCGCTGTCGCCATTTGTCCCGGGGCCCAGGCATTTCCCACGCTGCGAGTTTTTGCTCATATCCCCACCTCCCCTCTAGCTTGTGTGTTACGTCAAAGTAGGTCACACCCAAGTCTCCTTTGCCTCTCCAGGTCTTGACGTAGAGCCTGGTGCAGAGAAAGGCTCAGTGGACAAAGGAAGAACTGCGCCCTAATTCTTTACCCTTCAATGCGTTCTCTTGGCTGACGTGCCGCTGAACCCTCCTCAACTCTCCACTCACTCCCCACCAACTGTCACTTCCTCCCTCCCTCTCTATCCCAACTTGCTCTTTCTCCATCTCTTTACCTGACTGTCTCTGGGTGGACATGTCTCTCTGTGCCTGTTTTTCGGTTTCTATTTGAGTCCCTTCTCCAACTCAATAGATGACACTGTCTCCCACCCAGGTGTTCAAACCAAAGACCGAGGGGTGGTCCTTGCTTCCTGTCCTTTTCTCACCCCTACACCTACTCCTTCAGCAGAGGATTGCTGGTCGTGCAGCTAAACACACCCTTAATGTGTCCTCTTCTCTGTCTCCACGGCCACCACCCGAGTTCACAACACGATCGTCTCCCGCAATGGCCTCTTCTGGCCTCTTTCCTCCGTTGCACCGCACCGTCGTCCATTCTATGTAGAGCAGGCCGCATGATCATCCTGTCACTCTCTTGCTCAAGCAATAGCTTCCCGTCACACCTTGTACCACGGCTTATGAAGGCCCCTAGGACCTGACCCCTGCCTGCCTGTCGACCTCATTTTTGCCCACTCTGCTCCCTACATTTCAACCACACTGGCTGCCTTTCTGTTTTCCACACATGTCATCATTACTCTGCTTCCAGTTCTCCACCATCTGCCAGGTCTCATTCTCAGACGGCCTTTTTCTAGACACCTGGCTGAACAGCACCCAGTGCTTGTCACTCATGCCACATCATCCTGTTTTATTTCTCTCATGGTCCCCAGCCCTCTCCAAACTGACCTGGCTCGTTTGCTTCCTTCTTGTCTGTCTTCCTGTGTTAGAATGGAAGCTCCATGAGAACAAGGGTGCATCATTTCCAGTGTGGCCTCTCGAGGGCCTAGAACAGAGCCTGACATCTGCTGGGCACACCATGTTGGTTGAATGAATAAATGAGAGAATGAATCTGGGTGTGTCTGTCTGCCACTGACCAGGGTGTGCATGTTTTTAAAAAAATTTTTTAGTCTCTGTTTGTCTCTGCTTCTTGCTGCATCTTCATCTCTTCTATACGGTGTCTTTCCCTGTGTCATTTGCTCCCTCTTTGCTAAACCACAGTTTTTGACAGCTTGTCCGCCCCACTCTTCCTGATTGATGTTCGCCCTTTGGATGTCCACCTTCCTGCTTGGCAAAGGATCATGCTGTCCCTCCTGCATGGAGCTCCTTTGCAGAAAGCCGATGCCCAGCCTGGCTCTTTTGATGACAGAGCCCAGGGCAGGAACAGCCACATCTGCCAGTGAGAAGAGCCATCTCCAGGATGGGGGCCCCAGCTCCTCAAGCTGCCATGATCTAATTCCAATAAACTCATCACTCCTTAGGAGCTTCGGGTTGATCGCTGTCATCCCTGGAGCTCATGAGAATACAGGGTATTTGCATAATCAACCCAAGGCGGCAAATGAATTCTCATTTGCTTCGGTGGTCTCAGAGCTAATTGACTTAAGGCTTGGTAGGCAGGGGACCCTGCCCGAGGCCTGAGAGGCCCATTGCTGGTCCCCCCGCAGCGTCGTCCATGCACTGTTGTCCTCAGAGCTCAGTGGCACAACTGGCATTGCTATCCCCACTCTGAGAACCTGGCTCAGCCTCTTCTCCCAACAGACCCATCTGGGTGAGGGGGCACCTCTAGGAGAGCAGCTTTTTCCAGTGGGGTCTCTAATGTCGTGATGACGTGATGGGTACTGAGTCATCTTCATCTTTCCTTTCTCATCCTTCCCACGCCCCACAAGCAGGCGCTTCCAGTGGGGTGTCTGACACTCGGGGTAAGCAGTGAGCAGTCTGTATGTTCCTGTATGCTGCTCAGCTGCCACCGTCCCCTGTCAGTCAGGCCAGCAGGAATGGGAGGGGCTCTTAAATCCAGCATAGCTCTCTCGCTGATCCAGTCTAGGTCCTCAGTTTCGTTGCCACCAAGACAGTCTTTCCCTTTCCCCAGCTCACCAGTTATTTGGCAGGGCGGGGGGGGCTAAATCTCAGCTTTCTCATCCAAAAAGGAGAGACAATGAAAAAGCAGTGGGCCCTCATTCTTGAACCCATCTTTGCATTCAGGACCCAGCTTGGCATGCAAGGTCACGGGTGGGAGAGGGACTGATGGTATAATTTCTGGCCGTCGGCTCAGCCTCCCAGCATCGCCTTCCCCTCCCAGCCCCTCTGCTCAGGGCCTCTCTTCCTTCAGCGTCATGGGGGAGGGGGCGGGCAGAGAGAAGGGATCTTTGTCCAGCTTTCCTTGCTCTGCCTTTACTGCTTATGTAAGAGCCAGCAAGGACCAGAGGAAGGAAGAGCAAGAGACGCATTCCACAGGTGGGAAAACAGAGGCCCGGGAGTAAAGCAGGAGCTGGGAGGGCAGCCGGCTCTATGTTCCTGGGTGCCCCTTGGGGGGACAGTAGCCTGGAGAAGAGCAAGGTTGTTTCTGCCCCTGGCCTAGAATCGTGCCTGGCTCAGGCACTAGAAGGTGACCTGGCGGGACGCAGGAAGACAGCACCAGGGTGACTGCCACATCTGGAAGTCCATTTGCCTCTGCCCTGCAGGCCCCAGCCCACAAAGGGAAACACTGATGAGAATCTGCCACCAGCCAGCTGTGTGACCTCAGGCAGCTTCCCCACCCCAGCCCAGGCTCAGTCTCCTCATTGGTCCTCAGTGAAGACCAAGTTCTTAATGCCACCCCAGTTCTGCCACCCCGACTCTCTTTTTCGGTCACCCTCACCTTTCGCTCTGCACTGCTGTCCTTCTTCATCCCTTTAATGAAATCTGTTCTTCCCTTCAAGTGCTGCTCAAATTCTCCCCTGGTCATGTCCCCTTTCTCCATCAGAACGTGTGGCATGTGGGGCTCTGCAGAGATGAGATCGATTCCCAGCACTTGTCCGAGTGTGAGGGGGATGCCAGGGGCCTTGGTTTAGGGGCGAGGGACTCCTAGTAGGAAGCAGGGTACAGAAGCCCTGGCTGCCGGAAGCAGTGTGGGGCCATGGACAGACTCCTTAGCTGGGAGGCAGAAGTGCCTCTGGCTGTGGCTGACCCACTGCCCTTTCTGGGTCTCAGCGTATCCATCTGTAAAATGGGTGTGGGACTGGGAGCTCTGATCTTTTCAGGTCCTGACATCCTATGAATTCTTAAAGAGACAAGGAGTTGCGCCCTGAGAGTTCAGAGCTGCCAGAATCTCACTGAGCTCATGTATCAAGGATCCTCTGCTCAGCTGGTCTGCGGAAAAGTAACCCAGTGGGTGGACGAGACCCTGGAGCCTCCGGAGCTAGAACCAGGGTAGGAGGCACTTCCATCAGCTTGAGCCAAGTTTCCTAGGGGGCTGGTCTCCTCTCCTTTGCCATGTACCCCTACCTTTCCCATGGCTGACCACTGGGTGAGGGGCCACCTGTCTATGCCCCACAGAGTTAGCACTCCCCCCCCACCCACAGGTATGCCAGGGGGCCCTGCTGGTGCACAGTACCGCTGGGGTGGATAAGGACTTCCACCGGCCGGTCGAAGGTGTGCCTGTTGGCCAAGGTGATAATGATGCTCTTGGCTGAGCGTGCAGATGGGGCGGCGTCGGCTCGGATCTCGTGGGTGGGACTCTCTACCCCTGAGTGGCACAGAGAGGCGGGACAGGCTCAGGGGCCCCGAGAGAGACAGGGGCTTGGTGGGGGACACCAAGATGCAGGCCAGAGATGACACGCCAGCCCCATCAGGGGCTCCTGACCTGCCTGCTGTGTAACCATGGACAGACAGGTCTCCTCAATTTCCCCATCTGCAAAATGGGGCTCCAGTGGGGGATGGTCAGAGGAATTACTTCCCAGTAGAGGCATGGAAAGATAGAAAGAGCTCAGCGCCCGATCGGCGGGCACTCTATAAACACCTCTTAGGCTGAAAGGTCGTGCTGCTCCCGTGAAACACTTGTGGACAAGAAACCACATTCTTTTAAAACCCTGAGTGGGTGGGGGAGGGGCACCATCAGAACAAACAGCTCCCAACTGTTGGCTGCGCATTGGAATCACCTGGGACCTTCTAAATGTCCAGCACCAAGGCGTACCCCAGACCCGGTGCCAGAAGCTCTGGGCTGTGAGCCAAGTGGCAGGATTCTGGAAGATCACCTGGTGGTTCTGCTGAGTCAGGTGAGAACCAGGAAGCAGCTCTATGGTCACAGCCCTAGGAGAGGACCAAGAACCACCAGGCTCCCACGCCCATTTCCCCAGGGAAGCCACTGAGGTGGGCAAGGGGACAGCCTGGAAACCCATCTTTGCGAGAGGCTCCTCTTTGGGCCATATGTCGGGGAGCGGGAAACGGGGATCCGTGAAGCTCCAGGTACTTCAGGATGTCCCCCATCTGGGTCTGTCACCCTCTCCCCTCCCCCTCCTCTCTACCACTGGCAGCTTTGGGCCCGAAGCCCTCCCCACCGTGGGGCCTTGGGTCTCTCTGGCATCATTCTGGGTCTGGGCAATTCCCTCTGACCTGCCAGCAGACATGGCCCCCGGATCTCCAGCTGGAAGTTGAACTCGTATTCCATGGGGTTGGACACAGTGGTGTCCAGAAGCGTCGCCAGGCACAACTTGTTGCAGGAGTCCAGGGCCCGGGTGCCGAAGGAATGCCTGTCTTTGCTGGGAGGGGGACCGAGAGGAGGAGGAGGAGGTGGCAGTGGGCAGCCAGGGCCAACATGGTGATGGGGGGTGCAGCATGAGAAGACAGTGAGTCCCTGGCAGTCCTGGCACCCCTGTAGCCCAGCCCAAAAGGGGGCGCAGGGGCTTCCTCCCACCCAGACCCTTATTCTCTCTCCCATTCACCCTGCCCCCCAGGAAGGGCCTGGATTCTGACATAGGCACCTACGAGGGCTGGGCCGGGGGCCAGGCTTGGTACGCCTGAACCCCCAGACGAAGGCAGCTGGGTACCCCCACCTCTCCCTGTCTCCCTCATCTCTCACATGGGGAAACTGAGGCTCAGCAAGATGAGGCAACCAGCCTAAGTTCCCACACGCAGGACCTGGGCGACCGCCTGGCTCCTGCTTGGCTACATCACACCACTTCTCAAATCCCTGCTCTGACTCTGGGCATCAGGAGCCCCCGCTCAAGCCTTGGTTTTCTCACCCATTCAAAGGGGATAATAATGACACAGTTGTTTTGAGTGAGTCCTTAGGAAAGTGTCTGTCCCCTGCAGATCACTCAGGTTGCTGGCTCTCCTGTGTCATCCCCCACCTCGGCTGTGATCCTGCTCCCTCCCCACTCCCAAGGTCTTTGATGTGTGGTCTTCATATACATATGCTTGTGGTGGCATTTGGTTGTGAATGCATTTTAAACAGAAAAGATTACATTCTATTATGACTCTCATTCACTGCTCTCCTCCGCCCCTTTTTTAACTCTGTCCAAATGGCTGTCATCAACCAGTCTTTGCTGCTGACGTGGTGCCTGCTGTAGATACCGGGGGTACCTGTTATATCATATAAGGGTGTTATAGTGTCCTCGTTGGTTCCTGCCTCCACCCCGTGTCCACGGGTGCCGCCACCATGAAGATCCTCATCCATGTCCCCCTTTTGAACTTATGAAAGAATTTCTCTGGGATCCCTGGGTCAAAGGGCACACACAGAGTGTTGCCAGATTGCTTCCCAGGGTGGCCGTCCCAGATTCCACTGTGACCAGCGTGAATGAGTTTCCTTCCCTCCTCACCCTCACTAGTGCTTGGTGTCACCGATTTTTCTCATTTTATCTCGTGCCACTCTCTCTCTGAGCATCTGTGAGGTTCAGAGGGGTTCGATGCCAGCCCCTCCCGCGAGCACCTCTGCTAACCCTACATGCTGGGACGGGCAGGATAAGATTGTGGGGCCACCAAAGGGGCATCAGGGCCCCCGGGGCCTCTTGTTCCTTGATCTGTCAAATCTTGAATGTCCCCAGCTCCACGGGGGCCCGTCTCTCAAACGTGCAGGGCTTGGTGCCTGTGGCAACACTTACGAAGGTAACACAAGCTGGTGTCCCCTGGTCTGAGACTGGCCTGTGCCTCCAGCTTCTCTGCTGTGGCAACAAGTGTCCTCACCCAAGGCTTCCAGGTCCTGCATGCTCTGATGTTGCAGCATTCCTCTGATCTCTCTGCTCCGCTCCTGCCTGCTGGAGCCATGCCAGCCTGCCCGCTGTCCTCACTCACACCAAGCCTGCGGCCCCAGGGCCTTTGCCTCTGCGCTTCTCGCCTACAGGAATGCTCCTTTCCGTGCCTGCTCCCCTCTCATTGCTCAGCTCTCAGCTGAAACGTCACTCCTCAGAGAAGTCTGTCTGGCCCAAAGAACCCCAGGTTGGGTCCCTCTTTTATACTTTTAGCCCGTGAATATCTCCTTCATTGTGCCATTCACATAATTTATTATGCATGCAAGTACACAGACAGTTCCACATTATTAATTGGATAATTATCTCTCCTGCCAAAGTTCTAAAAGGGAAGGAACTGTAATGATTTTTGATCCCTAACACTCAGTGTCTTCAGCACATTAAAGAGTAAAGCCCGGAAGTTCTCATCCCAAGCTGTCCAAATTCCAGAACTTCCGGCCAGCCCCATTCCGAGGTGTTGCAGGGAGATTCTAACGCTCTCAAAGTGAGCAGGGGAGGAGCAGTTATCCAGGTGGTGGTGTCTATAGTGCTGAGCCTCACCTTCGACTCTCCATCTCCACTGCCCTGCATGCCCCTGACCTCACCTGAAACTCCGACCCTCGTCCCCTTGTCCAGGCAGGAGCTCCTTACCCTTGGTCCTGTTGGCTGGGGGGGCCAGCGCTCTCTGTGCAGAACTGGGGCACAGTCGGGGCACAGACGGCAGGCAGCAGGACCCGCACGGCCCCACTGGGCAGCGTCGGGAGCTCCGAGGAGGTGCTGATGAAGACTGTGACGTTCTCCATAGGGGCGATGGTCCCCAGGTTGACCATGAACAGGATCCGCTCCAAATCCTCATCCAAAGCCACCTTTTCCAGCGTGCAGGAATGAGGGGTGATGGAAACGCCCTCTTGGAGAATGTTTCCTAAGTGCCAGGCCTGGAGTCAGCAGCTGTGTGTAGATTATCTGCCTCTAGTCCCCTCTAAGCTTGCTGTGCGGCAGGTCTAAGTAGCTCATTTCGCTGACGGGTGAACAGACTCAGCGTAGGGGTATGACTTGGCCAACTTCCTTGGCAAATAAGTAACTTGTTGCACCAGGATCTAAATCTGTCTGGGTCTGAGGCCAGGCCTATGCACTTGTACCTGCTGGGATCGGGAGACTTGGACCCACAAAACCCTAACGAGAGCCACATCTCTGTCTGCAGACTCTACACTGTCACAAGAATCGTATTCAAGCACTTGCCACCTTTGGGATCCATGCTTTTGCTTTTGCTTCGCTGTTTTATCTGAAAGCCCCGTTGCCCCATCCCTGCTTAGCCAGTCTCACCCATCCATCCTACCCTTCCATGAATGCCTCCCTGGCCCCCAATCTGCACCCATTTCTCCCTCCCCTGACATTCTCCAGGCCTCTTTGGGCACAGCCACTTTCTACGTGCTCTTGTGGTTACTTCTGGGCACATCCTAGCTATTCTTCCAGGCTGTGAATGGCCAGAACGACTTGAGGGTAACTTGGCATCTTATGTATGGTGAGGGCTCATTAAAATACTCTTGAATATCTTAATGATCAGGTGAACACATGTCTCTTCAATCATAGATCCAATGTTAAGAATCTCTTACATCATATGATACTTGGTCTGGATTCAAGCCCTGGCTCTGCCACTAACGTGCTGTGTGACCTTGGGCTAGTTACTCCCCCTCTCTGAGCCTCATCATCCTCAATAGCAGTCATCAGTAGCCATGCTTCAAGTACTCAGTCTACACCAGAGACTGTGATGAATGCTCTGCATACATGCTCTGTTGAGTGTTGGGTATATATAATTATTAGCTTCATTTTATGGATAATTTTAATTTCTTATCTGAGCTCACACCACTTGCAAGCAGCAGAATAGGGAGTCCAACCCTTGTGTGACTCATTCCACAATCTCTGAGCTAAACGACATGCTATTCTGTTCTGCAGAGATATCTCAAAACCCTTTTGATGCCTCCTTCGATCCTCCCCATGTTTTTGAGAAGACAACAGGAAAGATTGCCTCTACTTTAAGGACAGTCAGGTGAGGTTCAGAGAGGTTGATCATTGGCCCGAAGGCACACAGAATTCCAGACTCCTAGTTTAGTGTTCTCTCTACCCTATCCCATGGCTGCCCTTTCAGTCTGCCTGAGACTTCGGCCCGTTTGAGGCCCTGCCACAGCCCCTCTGGCCCCCTTACCCGGCATAGTTGTGGCTCGACTGCGGGTGGCGTTGAAGTGGCCGCTCTCCATCTTGGCTTTGTCCTTGATCTGTACCGTTACAACCCGCTCAGCAATGACTGCCTCAAAGCCGATCACCGTGGTGTACTCATCCAGTGGGTACACAAAGAGACCTGTAGGAGCAGGGCCCAGCATCACGGGGTGCCCCAGCCCCACCCTGCATGCCCCTTCCATGGGAAGGGACCCAAGCCTTTGGTGTGCCAGGTGGAAGGATGGTACTTGCTGTCACTTAGAGGGTGCCAGAGAGGACTGAGACTGGGGCCTCACGGCTCTGAGGCCAGGCACCCTGTGTGTAGTGGGCTGCTGGAAAAGGGACAGCTGTCCCCTGTCCCAGACAACTCTCACTCGGCAGGCATGCAAATCCAGTGTGGCCAGGGCTGCTGACTTCTTGAGAGAGAATAGAAGTCTGGATTTTATGTGCCCTGTTATGTGGGCCAAATAAAACACATCTGTGCGGCGAAGGTGCTCTCCGTGGCCCCCAGGAGCCGGGGCACTGGAGGAAGTAAACTAGGGTTTGAACCTGGGCCCTGCCGCCTTTTCTAGCCTGCTGACCTGGGTGTGATATTTAGCTTCTCTAAGCCTCACAGCCACATCTGTGAAATGGGGATAACAGAGCCCGACTCAGGGTTATCATGAAAATTGAAAACATAGCCACCACTTATTAAGCTATGTGCTCCCCATTTGTCTACCTTAGTGCGTCTCACGCTTTAAGAGCACACAAATCACCTGGGTGGGCGGGGGGTCGTCTTGTTAAAATGCAGATTCTGATTCAGTAGTTCTGGGGCAGGGCCCAGATCTCCACTTCTAACCAGCTCTGTCTGGAGTGGTGCTGATGGCTTGGGGACCTCGCTCGGGGGATCAAGGTTGTATCTCATTTAATCTGCCCACCAACACTGGGATGACACCATGCTGGGTCGCGAGTGAGCCCTCCACAAACCCCTGCTCCCTGTCCCCCTAAGCCTCGGTTTTCTCATCCATAAAATGGGGGGCAGTGGGACGGGTTCTTTCTGCATGTAGAAAGCCAAGGGACTGGCACAAAGGTGTTCAGTAATTTAGTCTCCTCGGGCCCCAGTGGGTCCCATTTTTAAGCCACCCTCTCTTGGTTTTCTTAAACAGAGGAACAGGGTCATTTGCTCTGCCCAGGAGATTTTGAAGGGCAAGAAAGTTTTCCTGAAGCTTCCTTTTGAGAACTAGAATGGCTTCAGAACCTCAGGTTAGGCTGGAAGGCAGTGCCCAGGGCATGGAGCTGGGGGATTAGAAGGCTCCCATCAACTGGAGATGAGAGGGAACCCCAACCAGCCTCTACTCTGCACCCTCCCAGACAGCCTCCCTGTAGAAGCGGAAAGTGAGGAGTCTGATTTACGAACGGCTCTTACGGGCAAACATCCGCCCACCGTCGGGTCCTGACTGCTCTGCCCAGTGATTCATCTTCTTTATTCCACCCTGTTCCTCCCCACGCATGACCTCATCCGCTCCCCCCGCAAACCCTGGCAACCAGACAGGAGCATCATGATGTGGAGAAGGATAGTGGTTTCCCCAAGGTCACAGGGATGGGAGACATACACCTGGGCCTGGAGGCTCCCAGCTTCCGCTGAGCCTTGAGGCCTCTCCCGCTATGAGGCTCCCAGGAGACAGTGGAGACCTGACCATTGACACAGGTGGGTGTGCCCTGTGGAACCTGAACAGTGCTGGGACAGTTGGCAGGGCTGGGCCCAGCCCTGGGCTCCAATCCTGACCAGACTTGCTACCAGCTTTGAGGCCTGCTGGGCAGAAACCGCATCCCCATTTTCCCGTTGAGGAAACTGAGACTCAAAGAGGTTACTGGACTGGTCCGATGTCAATCAGCCAGTCCTGTCAGGGGGCGGGGATTCCGTATGAAGGAGGGGTGATGCTGGGGAAGCCCCAACAGCGCTCCTTACCCTGGAAAGGCTGGGCTTCCAGGTTGCCATAGGTGAGGGAGGCAGTCAGACCCAGCGCATACCCACTGACGAAGGAGGTGACGTCAGAAGCCATGAGGGGCAGGGTGGCCCCTGTGATCTGGTTCAGCAGACCAGGCATCCCGCTGGCTACTCAGCCTTCAGGGTCTGTGAGAGACAGGAGGGGCAGGAAGTGAGGGGTTGCTCCCGTCCGTCCCCAACCCCGTTCTCTCACCTTAGACCCCACAGACAGTCTGAGCATCTTCCTCTTCCTTTTCCCCAAGCAATTCCCAGTGAGCGACCCACAGCCATGCTGAACGGGAAGAGAAGTGCTAATGCCATGCTTTTCCATTTCCTAGCAGAGAAACTGAGTCCGGAAGGCAGGTGACCCACCTGGATTCACTCAGTGCGTGGGTGCGTGGTCAGGGCTAGAGCCCAAGCAGACTCACTCGTGTCCAGCCTGGAATTCTCCCCAGCAGACAATGCTTTCCTGGCCTGACCCATTCCTCTGTCAGCCCCATAATCTCTGACCTGTGGATGCTTCCTTTGCCAAAGCAGGGATTAGAACAGCTCATCAAGTCCCTCCTTCTCTGGAATCAGTGAATCTACCCACTATAGTCAACTCTTGGGGTACCAGGGGAATGAGGAGTACCCCCCAAAGTTGCCATAGTGAAGGGGGCCATGATCGCACCAAGTAAGCAGGCTAAAAGCCTGGGAGTCATTCCTGGAACTTCTTTTTCCCTTCTTCCCCCACCCCCGATCTACCCCTAAGGGTTGTGATTTATCTCTGGAAAAGCCCTGACATCCATCATGTCTTTCCTTTTCTGCCACCAGCATCCTTGTCCAAGCCACCGCCATCTCTGCCTCAGCTGCAGCTCCTAATTGGCCTCTTGAATCTACCACTGCCCCCTCCCCCACTCAAATAATCCATTCCTTACTCAGTGGCCAGAATGAACATAGCAACACGCAAACTGCACAGGTCTCTACCACTTCCACCCCGCTCTTCCACCCACCCGCGGTTTCCTATTGCTCCTGGAATAGAGCCCTGAATCCCTAAGGCGGCTTGGGGCCCTGTGTGGCCTGGCCCTGCTGTCCCCTCTAGCTTACCAGTCAGCACGCTCCCAAACAGATTCCGTGGGTCTCCCCAGCTTCCAGTGCATCCCTCAAATGCGTCCCCCTCTCCCTTCTTTGTATGTGTCCTTTGTTGCCTGGAAGACTCACCCCCAACCTACTTTTAAAATAGCAACGTCCTACTCATCCTTTAATGCCAACTCAGGCCCCCCCACCCCCCCATCCGTGTATACTTGTTTCTGGGAGATTGTTTGTTACTGTCTGTGGTCCCCTTTAGAATGTGTGCTCCGGAAAGCAGGAGGAATCACAATTCCTGATATCAAACTGTATTACAAGGCCACTGTAATCAAAACAGCTTGGTACTGGCATAAAAACAGACAGATAGACCAATGGAACAGAATAGAGAGCCCAGAAATAAACCCAAGTCTCTATGGGCAATTAATCTTCAACAAAGGGGGCAGAAGCATGAAATGGAATAAAAATGGCCTCTTCAACAAATGGTGCTGGGAAATCTGGACAGCTACATGCAAAAAAATGAAACTCGAGCACCAACTTACCCCATACACAAAAATAAATTCAAGGTGGATAAAAGACTTAAATATAAGTTGTGACACCATAAAAGTCCTAGAGGAAAAACATTGGTAGGAAAATCTCAGACAGTCCACACAGCAACATCTTCAACGATATGTCCCCTAGAGCAAGGGACATACAGGAAAGAATAAACAAATGGGCACATTCAAAATAAAGAGCTTCTGTGGTGCTAAAGAAAACAGTATTAAAATAAAAAGAGAACCAACAGTATGGGAAAACATATTTGCCAATGATACCTCGGACAAGGGTTTGATCTCCAAAATATATAAAGAACTCATATGACTCCACTCTAGGAGGACAAAAAACCCAATTAAAAAATGGGCAAAAGACATGAACAGACACTTCTTGAAAGAGGACATCAGAGGGCTCAGAGACATATGAAAAGATGCTCAACATCATTAGCCATCAGAGAGAAGCAAATTAAAACCACTATGAGATACCACCTTACACCAGTCAGAATGGCCATCATCAACAAAGCAACAGATAACTGTTGGAGGGGATGTGGAGAAAAGGGAACCCTACTGCACTGTTGGTGGAAATGCAGACTAGTGCAGCCACTGTGGAAAACAGTATGGAATTTCCTCAGAAAAATGAAAATGGAACTGCCTTTTGACCCAGCAATTCCACTACTGGGATTATACCCTAAGAACCCTGAAACACCGATCCAAAAGAACCTTTGCACTCCTATATTCATAGCAGCACAATTCACAATAGCCAAGTGCTGGAAACAACCTAAGTGCCCATCTACAAATGAATGGATCAAGAAACTATGGTACATTTACACAATGGAATTCTATGCAGCAGAGAGGAAGAAGGAGCTTATACCCTTTGCAACAGCATGGATGGAACTGGAGAGCATTATGCTAAGTGAAGTAAGCCAGGCAG